>JAABOM020130574.1:0-21150 GCA_011800125.2 Solanum clarkiae
AATATATAATTTTGAAATATACATGACATATTTGAGTATTTTTTTATTCATATTTATAATAACTAATAACTATATTTATTCTTTAACATAAATAATTTATTAATAAAATAAAATAAAACAAGGAGAAAATAATTTAGAAGGAAAAAAAAAGAAAGAAAGAGCAAGAAAAAGAAGAAAAAATAGAAGGAAAAAAAATAGGAATGAAGGAAAAAAAATGGAAGAATAAAAGAGCAAGAAGAAAATAAAAAGAGCAAAATTTTAGGGAAAAAATAGGGGAAAAAAGTAGGAGCAAAATAATATAAAAATTATTAGCAAACATTAGGGATAAGAAGGTAAATTTGTTGGCCAAACATAAATAAGTTTTAAGCCAAAAAGAAAAAAGTAAAAGGGACCAACTTTTGACTTTTTTTAAGCTATTTTAACTTATTTTAAGTTATTTTAGAATTTGCCAAACACTTGTAAAAGTTAAAAAAAACTTAAAAGTAGGTTTGACGAGCTTTTAAGCCTATCCAAACATCTTCCTAGAGCATGTCTGACTTTGCTTAAAAGTTGGTCAAACTTGCTTTTAAGTTCTTTTTAGCTTATAAAAGTGTTTGGCAATTTTCAAAATAACTTAAAAAAAATTAAAATTTGCTTTAAATAAGTTAAAAATTAAAAGCAGCACCACCAAACTTTTTATTTTTTACTTAAAAGTTGCTATAATTTGACCAAAAAATTTATCTTTTTACCTTAAATATTTTTTCATATTTCCTAAAATATCCCTTCTAATTATTTTAATTCAAACCGCAATCCAACACTCTTCTCGCTGTACTCTCTCTTCATAGAGCTTGGGTTTTCTTCCTCCGCTGTCATTAATGTAAGTTTCACTACTTCTTTTTTAATATAAATTTATTTTACTTTATTTTATTTTTTTAGACCAAAAGATATTAAAGTAATCAGTTTTTATAGTGTTAAGAGTTTGAAGGGTATTTCAGACATTTTTAATTAAAAGTTGCTTAACAGCACTTAGTTGTTTATTTTTCAAATAAATTTTAGCACTTTTAAAAGTGCTTCTAAAATACTTTTTAAAAGCTATTTTTTCAGCTAAGCTAAACAGACTCTTAAAATTATTTGCTATTTTTTATAATTTATAGTGTCAAAATTAACAAATCATAACTATTTCGGCATTTTGACACTTATTTGGTTTTATTTTATATATATAATGTCTGGCATATTCTATTAACACATGTAAATGCCACTTTAGTTTTCTACTTCGCTATTACACATGTTTTTATATAGGGAAAAGGCATAAATTCCTCCCTGAAGTTGTTCGGAAAAATCATTTATACACTTTAATTATTTAAGTGACTTATTACACACCTATATTATGCCAAAGTGAATATTTTTAATCCTTCCTACGTAAAATCTAGATATTATGCAGAGAGTGCAATGCACTTGCCCTCAACAAATCAAGAAAAGGCCTAACTGCTAGCAATTCTCAGTGCTTAACCGCCATAAACACACACCACACCACAAACGAAGATAAAAGAAAAGACCTCAAGCTAGAAGTAGATCAGATCTATGTACACTTGCTATTACCTTTGATTGTTGGTATTTTGAATATCACTTTCCCATTTTATTTCATCATCCATTTAATTTCTCCAAGAACACTAAATCTTAATCAACAAATTTGATCATAAATCTGCAGCAAAGATTTTTTTGATAAATTCAATTGTAAACCCAAATCTAAAGATCTCCCATATTGACAAATACTCCCAAAAATTCTTCAAATACTTGTATCAGAAGGATCTGATTTGACCATAAATAGAACAAATAAAATTTCTCCTAAGAACAAATGAATCTAGTCGTCGATTTTGACCATTAATAGAAAAAATTTCTATTTCTTCAATGAAATTTTCCAAAGTAAAATAAAAGAAAAGATAAGACCCATTTGGTTCTGTTTCCATCCCCCTCAAAATAGACTTCTTCTTCTTCTTCTTCTTTTTGTTTTTCAAAGAGTAAGAAAGCATGCCAAATTTTTCCACTATTATTTTCAAGTGGATTTTGGTAGAAGTTTTTCGGCGAGAAAAGAGAGTCAGCGGCAGACTGCCAGTTCTCTCGAGATATGAGGTGGCTTTTCTGTGATGGTGGCTTTTGGGTAGGGTTGTTTTGGTGGATTCCAGCGAGCTGGGTTGCTTGGTTGTTGTTGGTGTTTCCCAGTGATGTCGGACGAAGGGAGAAAGGAGAAGCGAAGGATTTTGGAGTTGAGCCAGCGGGAGTTCGACGGTGGACGGTGGTATGGTCGGTGTGGACTGTTATTCCCCTGTTTCTCTAACATGATATTTTTAATTTTAAGGTTAAAAAAATTAATTTGGTGTGAGCTGTTATACATGATAATTTTAATTGAAAAAAAAAATTGGTTAAATTAGATATAGGACGCACTGACAGAGAATAACAGAAACGCGCTTGAGATTTGGTGTTGGAAGGGTTAAAAAAATTCACTTTGACGTAGTATAGGTGTGTAATAGATTACTTAAATAGTTAAAGTGTGTAACTGACTTTTCAGATAACTTCAGGGGTAAAATTATGTCTTTTCCCTTTTATATACAATACCTATGTCTACTTATGTATGACATATGACTTAACTGTAAAAATAATGAAAATAAATCTAAAACATAATTAACACTACTCTTAAAAGTATAGGCAACAAATCCTTCTTTTTTTTACACTACTGAGTGCTTCATTTTTTTTTTTTTTACCAAAGATTCAAGTGAAATCATAAAATTTGTTGGCTTCTGCAGTTACGTCTGAATTCTTCTTCTGCTTCTTCTGTTTACCGGTTAACTTCAATTTGTTGAATTTCTCTCATTCTTTTTAGTAAAGATTAATTGTTATGTTTCTTGATATTAGCTGAACTAGGAAATAATAGCTTTATCTTTGGAAAAGATGAAAAAAATCGAAAGATTATTATTATTTTTTTAAAAAGGTGGAATTTGGTGTTTGAATTTAAGTAGTAGTGATTTGTCTTTGATTGCGACTGCGTTCGATGGTAATAACAGAGGGTTACTCCTTGACGGCTCCATCACAAAATCCTCTGTTTCGTTGATTTCTATGAAAAATTGTTCTCTGTGGAGGATTCAACGGAGAGGGATCAAAATCAACTTTACGAAATTGATGAGTTTTCATGGTAGAACATGAAAATTAAAGGATTTCAAAATCTGCTATTTCCTTTTCATTTCCCTGTAATGTATTTAGTGTTTATGGTGATTTTCATATTTCTCCCTTTTCATTTAATTTGTAAAATATAGCCATTTGTTTCTTATTCGTGTATGTATGTGTTTATGTTGCTTTCCTTTATTTTCATGATAAGCAATTTTTTGAAAATGTATTTCTTCTAATATTAAACCAAAAAATAGAGATCATGGCCAGTTCAACTAAGTCAAAAGTCGCTCCACATTGCAATTACGAACGGATTGCAATAGTTCATGACAACAAATTTGTGTCCAAGTTGGAGATACTTACAAGTTTCATAAGCTGGTTCAGCTAGATATAGGTATGAAAATGAGAAGTGCAGCTCGAAAACTTATGTTTACCCGATTTCAAAATAGCTCAACTTAGACATATTCAACAAAAAGGGTATAACTCTCGAGGAAAGTCACGCTAGACCCGATTGGTGGTACTAATTTGATGATATAGGACATACTAAGTATTAAATGATAAGGTGGGCGACATTGAGCAGTGTTGCAAAATCTAAAAAGGCCAACTACTGCCATTTGAATCCGCTCCTGCTATGAATGTGAGTGAAAATATTGACCACTGATATCATAGCAAAGTCTATGAGAGGAAAACCCTTCAATAATAAGAAGGAGATCATTTGCACTGATTTAGAAGGCAAGAATCAAATTCTTATGCATTCTGCTCACTGATGAAATATGAGCAGAATATTAAAGAGCTATCATACAAAATTAGCAGGAAAAGTACCACAATTACTCTTATATCAAATATTTGTTATCCAATTGGTGATGTTATAACGTCTATCTTGACTCATGAGGTAGTTGTTTCTGCTGTGAAGAGTTAAGAGTAAAGGTATTAGCTTTTCAACTGAAAATCTTCTCTGGTTTTCTGTCCTTATAGTAAGCAAGACTTTGCCTTAAATATGAGAAAAAATAAAGACGGATTGGTAGTCGAATGTAAGATATATTGAATGTCTCTTTTGGTTAAATTCATTCGTCTTATGGTCAAACAGGGCCTTGTTAAAGAGTCTGTCTTCTCATTTTGGCTCAACAGAAGCACAGAGGAAGAGCAAGGGGGAGAAATCGTGTTTGGTGGTATTGATCCTAATCACTTAATGAAGAAATCACTTATTCCACAGTCACACAAAAAGGTTATTTGCAGGTGGGTTATTCCATCAATTAGATACTTTCTGTATGTCCATGTTTTATATAACTACTATTTTAATCTCAGTAATATGATTGGCAGTTTGACATGGGCGATGTTCGGACCGGTGGTAAAGCTATTGGTATGTATTTAATTTGGTGCTATCACTAAATGTCAGTCTCTATGGATATAGAATCTGCACTTCATTTCAATTGTTTAATATGATCATATTATGTAGGTTACTATAAAAGTGGGTGCTCTGCTATAACAGATTCAGGGACTTCTCTCTTGGCTGGTCCAACGATAATATATATTGCCCTGATTTTGGGATATTAAACATGTTAACTTTTTTGGTTAGTATTATTTTTTTTACTCGCTAGCTATTCCATTGTCGATTTCCTTGTTCCTCTGAACCTTCCACTGTTTGCTCCGCTACAGAAGTGATATATTCCTAAGATTCATAAGTTAATAACAAGAAGTCTATATCTGTGTTGTTTTTTAATTTTTCATTTACATAAACAATACTACTGAAATTGATTTTCATTTCGATGAATGTCTTCGGATATACCGACGCAGAGAGATGTTGATCATCCTTGTTAAATAGAGACGCCATAGTTAGTAATCACATGTGTGCCAAAGAGGAAATAAATGAAGCCAAAACCAGCCAATAAGTCGTCTCATAAGTTTATATATTTTAGTTTTCGTTATATTTTGTTTTGCCCATTTGTATATACACATCAAATACAAAGATAGATCTTTGTAGGATATCAAGCATGAGAGAAGTCTTTGACAAGCAGCAGCGAAGAATATGATGTGTTTTTGGTATTTGATATGCATATACAATTAAGTTACACTTTTGATCTTTCTCCATGTTAAAGATTAAGTTCCACTTTACCAATTTCCATTTTCAAGAAATGCTCTATTTCTGAAAGCAAAATTTCTTTTCATTGTTTCATGTGTCAACAATTTTGCAGTACAAGTTGACGTCATTATGTTGTTTTTCCCGATTGGCTTTGCGACTACATAGTTTATTATTGCAGGTTACTCTCTGCTGCTTACAATAGGTTTAATTGTTGCAGGTGGAAAAAAGGTCACCTACATATACTCGCGGAAAACCTATTAGCAGCACGTTTCGACACAAACATAAGAAAAAACTAAAGTATTCTAAAGATCTCAAAAGTTAATAATAATATATGCAGCTACTACAGCTACATTTTGATATTTTTACTTAGTCTTCTTAAGTGTTAATAACATGTACACAAATTTCATACTTTTTAGAACTAATTCCAACTAATACTAACCTTTTTCAAAATTATCAAAAATTTCTTCTTTTTGATACAAAAAACGAAATTAGTGATATATGTCAAAAAGGTAGGGGCATTAAGAGATTTTAACTATGATACGTGGAGAAGTAGGGATTGTAATTTGTATCAATAAGTGCTACAGTTTTGTATCATTTAAGGGATTTTTGTAATTTTTAAAAGAGATGAAATTATATGAAATTATGTAAATATAAGTTGTTTATTTATGTAATTTTTGCTTCTTTTTATACTTCTCTCTCTAGCTTTTGCCAACCTTGATTGTTTGGCAATTTTCAACAAATTCATTAATTTATTATTTGTAAGGAACATCTGGAATATTTAAAGAGCACATTTTGCCTTATCAATAACCACGCTGTTATGTTGGGCTATTTTTTATATAAACGAAAATTTGACTAAATTGAGTGCAAATGAATCTTATTTTACTGTTGTTTATATATTGTAGAGGTTTCCTGTCTTTCTGTACCTGTTTGTTTGGTGTAGAATTTATTTGTTAGGGAGTCTTTAAGTTGCTCACTCTTAGGGGCAAATTTATGCTCTTTCTTTTTTTTTTTTGGGCTCAGAGAATCCGTATAAATTCGGTATACTTGTATGATTCTTAAAAAATATATTAAATATTAGCTAAAAGGAATCCATGCTCAAAATGACAAATTTGTTCACTATTCTAAAGGCTCTTGTCTAGTATGAAGGTTTCGGGTTTAAGCCCCACCACCAACACTTAGGCTAATTTTTTTGTATAACCTACACAAATCCCATACCTTTTAGAGTTAATTCCAACTAATACATTCCTTTGGAAACAAAAAAACGAATCTATTCTCAATTTTTTTAAAACTACCAAAAATCTCTTCTTTTTGATATAAAAAAACGAAATTAGTGATACATGTTGAAAAAATAGGAACATTAAGAGATTTTAATTATGATACATGAAGAAGTAAGGATTGTAATTTGTATTAATAAGTATTGCAGTTTTGTATCATTTAAGGAATTTTTATAATTTTTTGAAAGAGTCAAAATTATATGAAATTATGTAAACATAAGTTGTTTATTTCTGTAATTTTTCCAATTTTTTTTACACAAAGCCATATAACAAATTTTTCTTTAAAAAAAGAGCCAATTCAAAAGCCCACATATTTTCCTTCCACTTTTTACTTTCAACATTCAAACAATTTTTCTTCTCACTTTCCAACACCACTTTTTCTTCTCACTTTCCAATAACACTTTTTCTTCTCACTTCCCAACAACATTTTTCTTCCTTTTTCATATTTTTTTTGTTATTTATCACAAGAAATCATCATTGTCAAGGTCCAAGCAAGGTAAAATTCCTTTTTAGTTTATTATTTATATTGTTATGAGTATGTTTTGTTGTTGATTTATATTCTTAGTAAACAACCAAACAAAATAAAAAACTGCAAAATATATAATTTTTAATTTTAGAGTTTATATAAAAAATAATTTCTTGTCATTACTTAAAAGTTATAATAATTAATAGGAACTCATCACGAGCTAATAAATTGGTTACCTCAAACTTACACATTTTGAGAATGAATTTAGTAAGATTTTATTTTTTAATTTCAAATGGAAAGGACGTGTTTTTTTTTAATTTTATTATTAATTTTAAAAGTGAAAAGGGTATGGTTCCTCTTCTTTATTATAAATTTGTGGTTCTCGAAAGTGGTGTGAATCCTCTTTTTTTTTTTAATTATGAATTTATGATTTCTTATTCTCAAACGCGAAAGAGGTGTGATTCATCTATTTTATATGAAGTTGCAAGTGTATGATTTCTTATTTATAATGTGAAAGTGATGAATTCCCTTATTTTGTGAATGTGGAAGGGGTGTAATTTCTTTATTTTGTTTGAATTTGTAGAAAAAAATATATGATTTCTCTATTTTATTTGAATTTGCAATTTTACAAAGGTGTGATTTTGCTATTTTTGATTGTGAAATATGTTTGATTATATTATTCGATCTTAAATTTGTGGTTGAGGTCATTGCAGGCAATTTTCACAAATACATAGTCTATGTGAGACCCACATAGATTTCGTTCTGACATAACCGAGCTCTAAGGAATGTAAGAACCTGAAAACATCAACATCTCGTCTTGATCAACTCATCAATATCTAAACTCATGACTCATTCTGGGTTAATAACCCAACATTGTTGGACATCCCAAAATAATATAAGGGTCAAGTAAAGATGAGCAGAGGGAGTATTACTTTGTTGAGTCTTAAAATGAATCTTTCCACATATAGTAAAAATATAGATATTGAAATGCATACTCTCTTCATTCACTTTTACTTTTACTCGTCGCTTTTACCTTAATTCACAAATTGGCTTCACGTGATAACATGTTCTAGTAAAATACTGCCACTGATACTCTCTCTTTGTTTGAACCTTAGCTTTGACATTGTCAATGGTGTCACTGGATTCAACTTGAGTGTGATCGTCTTCCCCGTAGGAATTTGAATTGTAGGAATATTTATTCTTGAATATCAAAATGGATAAATTCTTGATTAAGCAACCATGTTCTAGTAGCAATCCATCTATTAGTTCACATGTAACTCCGGAAGTGCAAAGAGAGATAGTTTCACCTTCTTGAAATGTTGATTGTATTTTGGGGGTTGGATCTCTTAAACGGGGATCCCAAAGAAAGAAAACCCATTTTGGAATATGATTCTAATATTCGAGATATTGTGAGGAGACATTATATTTTGATAGGGCCTTATCAACCGCAACTTCGTGTATATCCTAAAACAACATTGTGGACCAAAGATGGGCAATTTAATCCTTAATGGTTTAAACCTCCAAATTCTTCTTGGTTGGATATATAACATAAAGGATGATGCTATATTTTGCTTGTGTTGTTATTTGTTCAAGAGTGAATTTGAATGTCGTGGCAATGCGGAAAAATCATTTACACGAGATGATTTTAGAAGTTGGAACCATGGTCCGAAAAAAATTCGATTGTATGTTGGTGAGGTAAATAGTATTCATAACAAATGTTTGAACAAAATGCTTGATTTTGTGAATCAACGGCAATCGATTCAATCTTCTCTTCACAAGTAAAGTGAGAAAACAAAAAGTGATTATCGAATTCACTTATATACCTCAATTGATGTGCTAAGGTTTATTCTAAGAAACGGATTACCATTTCGTGGTCATGGTGAGAGTAAAGATTCCAATTACAAAGGTATTTTTCTTGGACTTTTGGAATTTCATGGAGCTAATCGCCCCGATGTTGAAAAGGTAATATTACAATATGCTCCAAAAAATGAGATGATGATTTGTTCGACAATTCAAAAAGAAATTATGGATACTTGTGCGAAAGAAACAATCAAAGCTATCATGAAAGACTTGAATGATGATTATTTTGGAATATTAGTTGATGAATCGGAAAACATCTCACACAGAGTGCAAATGACACTAGTCTTACGATATGTCAACAAAAATGGAGAGTTGATAGAAATCTTTCTGGGTATTGTTCATGCGAGTGATAGATCCGCAAGATCATTGCAAAGAGTAATTTATTCTTTACTTTCGGAGCATTCACTCTGTCTATTAAAACTACATGGAAATGATGGAGCTAGTAACATGCAAGGAGAAAAAAATGACCTAAAGTCCTTGATTTTACAAGATGCTCTGTCCGTATATTGTATTCACTATTTTGACCATCAGTTGTAAATGACACTTGTGGCTCTTTCTAAAAAGTATCCGAATGTGAAATTTTTTTCTATGTTGTTACTAATATAGTAAATATTATTGGAACATCTTTTAAACGAAGGGACTTACTTCGACAACACCAAATTGAGAAGTTGGAAGAATTAGTTAAATCTGGAGAAATTCTCTCTGGACAAGGATTGAATCTAAGAACGTGGCGTCCAAAGACCAGGTTGATACTTGTTGGGGATCCAATTTCAAGACCTTGGAAAATTTTATGATTATATTTTCTTCAATTGTTAATGTGCTTAAAGATATGAAGGAAGATTCTCCACTTATCTTGATAAACTTGCAGCAGGAAACCTTTTGGATAAAATTCAAGAATTTGAATTCATCTTTATGTTGCATTTGATGTTAAAGATATTTCTTCTTACAAATGAATTGAACAAAGCCTTATAAAAGAAAGCTCAAGATATTGTCAATGCTATGGGGTTACTTAATCTTTCAAAGAGAAGATTGTAAATAATGAAAGGAAGTGGTTTTGAGTCTTTGATGGATGAGGTTTATTCATTTTGTGGCAAAGTTGATGTTTTGATTCCCAACATGACTGAAGACTATCCAAGGTCGAAGTGTGAGAGGTCTGAAGTTTCTTATTTATATCACTTTTGTGAGAAAGTATTTTATGCAGTTATTGATTTGCAACTTCAGGAGCTCAATAACTGTTCTGATGTTGTGACTAGTGACTTACTTCTTGGTATGGCTAGTTTGAATCCAGTTGATTCATTTGCTAATTTTTACATGAGAAAAATAATGAAGTTAATCGAATATTACAAAAGTGATTTTGATGATAACCAACTTCGAGATCTCAGTTATCAGCTTGATAACTTCATTGTCTATGCTCGAGAGTGTGATAGCAAGTTTCTCAACTTGAAAGGGATTAAGGATCTTGCCATGGTGATGGCAAAAACAAAATTGGATCAAACTTGGTATCTTATTTTTTTTACTTGTAAAGCTGACGTTGATTTTGCCTATTGTTACTGCAAGTGCGCAAAAATGATTTACATGATAACATTGGTGAAGAATTATCGAATGGTTGTTTAGTTTGTAAGATAGAGCATAAGATATTCACAACTGTAAGTAATGATGTTATTATGGATTGTTTTCAAAATATGAATTCGAGTACAATTGTAAATTGATGATATTTTTGTGAAAATGTAAGTTATTTTATTTTGCTTGTCAAGTTTTCATAATTATAAAATTTTAGATCTTATTTTTAAAGTAATGGTGCATCCATGTTCTTGAATTTCTAGATTCGCCTTTGCTCACTGTCTACTATTTTCTGAATATAGTCTTTGTTACTTTGATTTTTATTTACTTATTTGATTAGTATGCGTGTTGTATGGGTTTCTCTAGAGCGTATCTCCTTGATCATTGTAACTTAGTGAGTTATTAGTTTTTGAGTTTAGTGGTATTGGGATCTAATGGTGGACTAGGGTCATATTGTCGGTTGAGGTCGATGGTAAGGGGCAGGGGTGATAAGAGGGGCAGGGGCTTATTTGAGTTAAGGGTAAAGTCGTGGAATATAGGATCACTTGCAGGGAAATTCATAGGGCTAGTGAAGTGTCTTAAGAGGAGACATATTAATATAGCGTGTGTTCAATGGACCAGATAGGCAGGTACCAAAGCTCGGGACATAGATGAGTTCAAGTTATGGTATTCAGGTGGTTCTACGGATAGAAATAGTGTAGGTATCTTAGTAGACGAGGTAGGTTTAATGATAGGATGATGTATGTCAAACTTGTGGTTGGTAGGCATGCAGTGAATGTAGTTAGTGCCTATGCGCCTCAAGTAGGCCTGGACGAGGAAGTGAAAAAGCTTTGAATTGGATGAGGTTGTGAGAGGCATACTATAGACAAAAAAAATCCTTATAGGGGTGATTTTAATGGGCATATTGGGGCAACCATTAGCAGGATTGAAGATGTTGATGGAGGCTTTGATTTTGGGGAGATGAATGGAGGTGAGATGTTTCTCTTGGATTTTGCCAAAGCCTTTGAGTTAGTTATTACTAACTCATGTTTTCTGAAGAGGGAAAATCACTTGATTACCTTTCGTAGGATAGTAGTTAAGACTCAGATTGATTACTTACTTCTCCAAAAGGGCGATAGAAGCCTTTGTAAGAGTTGCAAGATTATTTGAGTGAAAATATTTTCACTCAGCATAGGCTTCTAATGATGGATTTAGAGATTAAGAGAGAAAAGAAGAAGCCTGTTAATTGCCTACCGAGGATTAGATGGGAGGACTGACTCCTGCCCTTGCATGAGAGATGGAAGAAACACTGAGTAGTTTAGAGGTTTGGAGTAGTGGCGGAGATGTGAACAACATGTGGGACTCTACTGCTGGTTATATTAGAAAATAGCTACCGAGGTACTAGGGGTTTCAAGAGGGATCTTTGTAGACGTCGAGGCTATTGATGGTGGAATGACAAAGTCTAAGGCAAGGTGAAAGCTAAGAAGATTGCATATATGAAATGATTGGAGTGTAGGGATGAGGATGAAAAGCGAAGGCTTAAGGAGATCTACAAGTCGACAAAGACAGAAGCGAAGATAGTAGTGACAAGTGCTAATACAACAGTGTTTAAGTGCCTATATGTGGAGCTAAGTGATAAAGGTGGGGACAATAAATTGTATAGACTCGCTAAAGAGAGAGAAAGGAGAACGTGCAACTTGGACCAAGTGAAGTGCATCAAGGATGAGGAAGGTGAGGTGTTGGTGGATGAATCTTCCATTAAGCTAAGGTAGCAAGCTTACTTTCATAAACTCTTAAATGAAAAAGGAGATAGAGATATTGAGTTGGCACACTCCGAAAGTCATCGAGATTTTGGTTATTACAGGTGGTTCAGAGTTGAAAAGGTTAAATATGCTATTAGTAGGATAAAGAAAGGGAGGGCGATCAGACCTGATGAGATCCCGTTCGAATTTTGGAAGAACATGGTAAAGGACGACATAGAGTGGTTGACTAGACTGTTCAATGCTATCATGATGACTGCCAAGATGCCCAATGAATGGAGGAGGAGTACAATGGTTCTATTGTACAAAAATAAGGGTGACATTCAAAAGTGTAGCAATTACAGGGGTATCAAGTTGTTAAGACATACTATGAAGGTCTGGGAAAAAGTGGTGGATATGAGGGTGACAAAAGAAGTGTCTATTTCAGAAAATCAGTTTAGATTCATGCCAGGACGATCAACTATTGAAGCAATTTATCTTGTTCAGAGATTAGTGGAGAAATATAGAGAAACAAAGAAAGATCTTAATATGGTGTTCATTAATCTCAAGAAGGCCTACGATAAAGTCCAAAGGGATGTCCTATAGAGGTGTCTAGAGGTGAAAGGTGTTCCAGGTGTATACTAGGGTGATAAAAGACCTATACAATGGATCCAAAACTCAGTGACAAACGGTGGGAGGAGACTGAGAGTTTTTTCCTGTTGAGACGGGACTTCATCAAGGATATGTGTTGAGCCCATTTCTATTCGCCTTATTGATGGATGAGTTAACATGGTCCATTCAAGAGGAGGTTCCATGATGTATGCTATTTGCAAACGACATAGTACTGATTGATGAGACTCGGGATAAAGTTAATAATAGATTGGAGGTTTGGAGGCACGCTTTGGAATACAAAGGGTTTAAACTAAGCAGGCCAAAAATAGAATACTTGAAGTGCAAATTTAATGTTGCGAGGAATAAAGCAGACATTGATGTGAGGCTTGCAACTAAACCTATTCCCAAGAGAGAAAACTTTAAATATCTTGGGTCCATCATCAAAAGTAGTGGAGATATCGACGAAGATGTCATACACTGTATTGGGGCAGCATGGACGAAATGGAGGCTTTCCTCTAGAGTATTGTGTGATAAGAATATACCACCTAAACTCAAAGGTAAGTTTTACAAGATGATGGTTAGACCATTTTTGCTGAATGGGGTAGAGCGTTGGACAATCAAAAACTCACATATTTAGAAGATGCAGGTCGCGAAGATAAGAATGTTGAGATGAATGTATGGGCATACTAGGTGTAATAAGATTAGGAATGAGATCATTCAGGAGAAGCTCGAGGTCGCCCCTGTGGCTGACAAGATTAGGAAAGCGAGATTGCGATAGTTTGGAGACGTGTAGAGAAGGAGTACTGATGATCCTGATAGGAGGTGTGAGAGGTTGGATATAGGAGTTGCATAGAGGAGTAGAGGTAGACCAAAAAAGTATTGGGGGAAAGTGATCAAACAAGATATGGTGAAATATGATCTCACCGAGGACATGACCTTAGATAGAAAAGAGTGGAGGTCTCAAATTAGAGAAAAGGGATAATAGGCTAGTAGGGGTAGGTCGATATATGACGTTGCAATATAGTATGTTAGTAGGAGTAGTGATGTATTTACGTTGTATATTATCGTTATTAGTCCTATATTTGTTTACTTTTAGTGTATTTACATTGCTTTTATATCTTGTGTTATTATTATCCATCCTTATATGTTAGTTTTATTGTACTTGTATACTATCATGTATTTTCCTTATTAGTCGCTCTTTTTGTTCCTTTTCCTTTCCTTTTTCTCCATACCTAGTTTATTCTACTTATGGGTTTTTGTGACGAGGGTTCCCAGGAAATAACCTCTCTACTCTATGAGGAAGTGGTAAGATCTGCATATATTCTATCCTCCCCAGACCCGTTACAATAAATAGACAGATTTTGAATATTGTCTTGATTGCAAATAAGATGGTAGATACTGGAACAAGAACTGAGGAGCCTAATATATTACGTAAATTGAATATAGAGAAAGCGTATAATCATCTCAACTAAATTTTCCTCTTAGATACTTCGAGACAATTAGGCTGCGTTGTCAGATGGGTAGGCTAAATAAAAGATCATGTCAATGCAATAAAATTTTCAGTCCTTGCTAATAGGTCTCCAGTTGATTTCTTTCCTTCGGCATGGAGTTTGAGACAAGAAGATCCTTTATCTCTTTTTCTTTTTATTATTACTATGGATGGACTTCATAATATTCTTAACAAGGCTAAGGAATAGAATTATATCAGGGACTTCAAGGAAGAATGAATAGTACTATGAAGACTACATCTATCATATGCAGACGACACGTCGGTGTTATGCTAGGCAAACTATGAACAAGTAAAACTATTTAGAATCATTTTTATCCTATTTAAAACTAGATTTGATTTAGATATAAACTGGGCTAAGAGTTTTCTTTCTCTCTTGTAATATACCAGAAGTTAAAAGTTGAAATAAAGAAAAAAATGAATAAGACTAATATGGTGCAAGTTCTATGAGGGGAGAGTACGGATCGTACTCTTGTCCACAGTCTGTATGTCAGTCGTGAAAGTGTCTTAGAAGTTGAGAAAAAAATTTAAAAGTCAGATCAGGATCTACAATGAAAGTGTATGGGTCATAGTCCTTTACACAAATCATAGATGATTACTTATAGATATGATTCAGAGCGTTTGGAAAACCTGATCCTAGGTAGGATAAAAGGATTCTATGGATCATAGAGTTTAGTTCATGGATTTTGATTAAGAGGATTTCATTTTTAGCATTTATATTTTACGGATGAACACAACGAATTGTGATCAGAATTATGTATCGTAAAAGTGGTTTCGTACAAAAACTTCAGAGACTCATTTTTAGGTCCTGATAAAGACTAACTAGTTCCACGAACCGTAAAAGGAACTACGGTCTAGAGAAAATTGTTCATGGTTCCTATTTGATAATCATTTTTTGGATTATTTCAGTCCCTTCCCTATTATTCTAACTCCTAAACTACTCTGTTTCTAGATTATTCCGAAGCCTTATAATAATTTTGTACTCCTAAAACTACCTTATTCCCTTTTATTCACTAAAACTCCCCAAAATAACTCAAGTCTTCTTCTCCAAGGATCCACTCAAGATGAATTAGCGTTCTACAAGTTTTAAGGTTCTTCTTTCAATTTCAAGGCTAGAAGTGTCCAGGTGTGTGAGTATTTATCATATACTTTTTTCATTCACAGAGCCCAAAGGATTACAAGTTTTTTAATTCTCATTCTTCTCATTTTTATTTAGGGTTCATGTGGTTCTTCTTAGGTTTTTTTAATTATGACTCAAATAACATTATTTTACTTGATCATGCATGAATTTATCAAAATACATGCTTTAAAGTAGATTTCCCATTAGCCCATACATTGTGCCCTAATTTTAACGATGAACTATGAGCATGATTTGATAGGAATTTTACGCATGCTTTATGAACATGGTGAACTATGTTTAAATAATGTCTCTCAAAAAACTATGAATTATGATGAAAGGTTTTCTCATCTACTTGTGAATTTCTAATGATGAAAGAACAATTCTCACATTATATAAATTGTGATTTAATTAGCCACTTTATGATTATGACTAAGGGATTGGTAATTAATTATTAACTTTCCACATGTTATGACTTGAAGATTTATCTTATCTATTTTGTTGGGATTTAATTTAGCATCAAGAGGGTTTTGAGGTGGAGTTTTGGAAAGAAAATCTCTAGTAGCAACTCCTAGCCCAATAACTATGTGCCATTGCAGCTTGTCTAAATTGACTTAGCTAGTAGATTAACAAATAGTACATGATATGATATGATATGATATGATATGATATGATATGATATGATATGATATGATACAGAGTCTACCTTGACAAGTAGCCTATCCTTTTTCAGTGTAGGAGTTATACTTGAAATGATCCCAAAACATGCCTGAAAATGTGCCTCGAAAGTGCCCAAAATCATAATTTTTATATATCTCGAAATATGTGTGTGATATAAAAAATCTTTCATATTCTTGATCAAGGGAAAAAATTGAGTGGGAAATGGGTCTAACCCTGATTTTAGAGTAAACGAATCGCAATTTTGATTTTCTGAAAATCCCTTATCCAATGTCTATTCGCGATGGTGCCATGACGCACCTCCATCGCGCACCAGTGTAAAATTGCCTCTGCAATAGGTCTGCATCGTGGACCAGACGTGGACCTGTGTATTTAGTTGCCATTGATTTTATCTCTGCTCGAGGCCTTTAGGTCTTTAGCCTAAGCCTTTTCATGCATTAAATACCTATACTTAGCTATATTTTGCCTTCATATCATCCAAGACATTCCCCAATACTTTCTCAAACCCTTAGACTAACATTTCTCTCAAAATATAAGTGTCCAAACCTTTTCTAGATCTTAAGGAATTCATCCAAGGCTTCAAGTCTCTGTTCAAATCTTCTCCAAGGAATCTTCCAAAGTCAAGGTATGTGGGTTTCAACCATTGGGTTCTTTAACCCATGCTGCCCAAGATTCCTTTTTACCTAAATTGCATAATTTCAAGTTGATTTACTTATGGGTCTTACTTATTATGAATTAGACTATGAACTATGTTGGAGTTTTATGAAAATGTGACTGTTTTAGCACGTTTTAAGCTACGAATCTAAGGTCCATTGTAGGACTTGATGAAGAGTTTTGATGTATATTTCTTGAAGGTGTTACCAAGTATTAATAGATGGTTTTACATTGAATTTTCTTGCATGATTTCATCCCTAAATTGCATGATTTTACACTAGCACTAGACACTCGCCAATTGTTTGATAAAATGACCGATTATGATTTCTTGAGGAATTAAAGGTTCAAAGCATGTCTTATGAGTTGAAATACTTTATGATGATGAAAGGAATATATGTATATGATATTCTCCTATATCTTGTTGGGAATTGACCATGCTCCACTCGGGGGTTGTAAGCTAGGGTAACCATGTCGAGGGGTATGTACCTGGTAACCATGTCGAGGGGTTTATACCTTGATAATCATGTCGAGGGGTTTGTACCTTGATAACTGAGTTAGGGGTTTCGTACCTCAATCACCATGGGTGGTAGGATGAGATGATCCACCAAACAATTAAGGGGTTTATACCTTAATACCTGGGTTGAAGGGTTGGTACCTCAATCACTATGGGTGGTAGGGTTAGACAATCCACCAACCAATTGAGGGGATTGTACCTGAGTTGGTCTCTTTTTGCACATGTATTATGCTTTATGTAAGCATGATTTACTTCAAGCACCTTCCATGCATGTCATATTTCTATATGCTACTCATTGCCTATGCTTATGCATTTCGATTATGTTGCTTATCTCTTGTTGTATTGCATCTTACATACTTAGTACATTTAAATGTACTAACACATACTCTATGCCTACATGATTTCACCATGTAGGAACCAGAGCCCCACTTGAGCATCTTCCTCCACGTGGCTAGTACGATTTCTCTTAAGCTAGTTAGTGAGTCCTCCCTTCCGGAGACAATGATTATGATCTCATGCTATGTACTAGGACTATCTTTCTTTTATGTATGTATTGACTATGAGGGTGAGCCTGGTTGCTTGTCTTGGTCACTCCTATCTAAGTTTTAGAGGTATTATTGGACATGTTATGTATTGATCCTTGACTCTAGCCTTGATGTTTATGTTATGGAAGTTTCCCTTTATCCCCTTTGCACTTATTTCTAATCTAATTATATTGTTTAATTGCTTTCGCGACTAATGATGTGTAATTATATGTTAAGAGGATTGTTCAGAGTCCCTTCGGGTTCCCTATTGGCCGTGTCACGTCTAGGCCCTAGGTTTGATCGTGACAAAGTTGGTATCAGAGCAATAGGTTGTTAATGGTACTCGGCATCCAAACACCATGTCAATGACAGTCCTATCCATGGTCGTGTTGTGTACCACAAGTATGAGTAGGAGGCTATAAGACATTTTAGGAAATGTTTCCCTTTTTTTTGATCTGTCTTGCTATAGAAGTTCAGTGAGTTTTCCCTCTAAATAATGTTCTTTGTCATGTTTAGATCATGCTGTAACAACCCATATCTTACAATACTAGTTTTATTCAAATGAAACATGATATGGTTTTTCAAATTAACGCCTATTTTTAAAAGTGCTTGAATCTCATGTTATAGGCGATATGTGCGTCTAACGCTAAAGAGGGTCAAGTGTATACATGTCTTGTGTCAAATTGAGGAGATCACGGCCCTAAACAAGGTAAGAGAATTGAGGTGCTTGTAGGACTTAATAAGCTAGTAGGTGAGTCACCTGCTTGCTTAGCTTAAATTTGCTAGCTAAACAGAGACGAGGCCAGACGTCGAATTTGTCCAAGTCCGATTATGAATAAAGTCCGTGTTAAGGGTGTAACTTTAGCCCATATTTTAGCATCATAAATAAACCTTATTTTCAGTACAAGAAGAATGTAAAATGGACCAAGTACATCACAACCCACTTGATAATTTGGGCCCAAAACTAACTAAGAGGGATTTGTAAAATGGGCAGCCAAGGCCCATCAACTTTGAGACCCATTTAGGCCCAAGTGTGAGGGCCAATCTTCTGCCTCACAAGCTTATTAATATGTGGTATTATGTGGTCAAAAGGTCAAAAGAAATTCGGCCAAGAGACTCTTTAAAAAGGGCTCAAAACAGCTCCTTAATTCATTTCACTTTGGAGCAAATTTTAAGCTTTCTTAAAGACTTTTTTCTCTCTTTATTTCACTTCACAAAGCAGCTAATACAACCCTCTAGGGTTCTTGAAGGAAACTTGAATCTTAAAGGCAAAGGTAAGTAATCATAGTTGTGTATTTAATATGGTTTCTTCATGAAAAACAAGAAGTATATGCTAGTATGTTGATGCTGGAAATTTGGACAGCATATGTCCTAAGGATTGTTGTGGACTTTACTTGTTATTTAAGAGGATTTTCTCTTCTTGGTTTGCTGAATTATGAAGTGAGACTTATGGTTTTAACAAGGTATAGTTTGTTAGTGATGTAACTAAGCTGCTGCACCACTTTTACAGCCCACAAAAATAAGTTATCGTCCGACGTCATAATTGTGCTCTTAAAAGAAACTTGTGAGCTGAAAATTGGAAATTGTTGTTTCACAACCTTCACTTAATTTGGAACCATTTGTGGACTATGGTAAGACTGGTTTTGTGTGTAAAAACATTGGATACAGTTCGGGTAAAGTTGAAATAGGTTTAGGATAGTTGACGTCGAAATGTGACGAAGGAATGTAACGTTATGCCACCTATTTATATGTTGTGTAAATTGTTATGTGTTGTGCTTGGTGGGCTTTTGTAAGACTATTATGCCACTAAAACAGGCTACACATGATATGTATATGAGAATGTATATTAGAAAATATGATTATAAGTGAAAAGGTTGAAGGGATGCGTTTGAGTCGTTAATTATAGGTTTGCTCCCCGGGTGTTATTTTTTATGATATTGGGCTGCCAAGAAGTGTTTCTTTGTTGCTAATACTAGTCTTATTGCATAACATATTGTAGATAAATATTTGAGGGAAAAAGCTGTCACTCCAATGTAGTAACGAGTTCGTACAACGAGGTATGTAAGGCTACTTGATTTTGTATTATTTGGCATGAAACATAGATCCCTCCTTGGCACATATAGGAACTTACCAACTTCGACACAACTATTAACCATGTCTCAACTCTTTCACATGTTCATATGCTCCCATACATATTCACATTTAAATCTACATATATACTTGGATACCAAGATACACGAGTTTGTTCTACTAAATAAAGTTCATATTATTCTACCTCCTATACATTTCATTATTTGTATAACCTACTTCTTTCATTGTGGTGTTGTCTTTTGTGATAATTTACGTGTCATATGTTGTATCTACAGCACTACAGTTCTAATATTATGACCATCAAAAGAATCATCTCAAAAGTAATTGAAAGATAAAGTATATGGCTTATTGATAGGTGGTAACCCGAGGGGTGGAAGAATCACCTAGCCAGGGTCGATCCTATCACAGGGGGTAGCCCGAAGGGTTAAAGGAAAAGGCTAGCTAGGGTCGATCCCAATATAGATTTACTACTGATCAGCTGGTCATTTGTATTACATGTTATGCATAGATTATATAGTAAAGGTAAAATAATAAAAAGAACATAAAGTACATGATTCCACAGTATAACTATAGGTGGTCTTTATCCTACACCAATGCATAGTTTCATTTGAGTTATTACTTCATATACAGTATATCTTGCCTTACATATTCAATACATTATCTCGTACTGACTTCCCTTACGGGGGACCTGCATTTCATGCTGCAGGTATAGGTGCTAGTAGATCTCCCTAGTAGGAGTACAGGATATCCAGCCATTGTTACCAAGCTCCAAGTTGCTTCGGAGTTTTGTTCTAGAGCTTATATTTTTGTATTGTATAGTTAGTCAAGGCGGGGTCCATCTCGACCCTTATCAGATACTTTTCCTTATCTAGAATCTGTGTAGACTATGTAAATTAAAGTGTGGTCATGTATCGTACTTTAAACACCATGACCCCAACGCCCTAGCCATATGCATTCCTCTTTAGCTTGTTATCACTGTTTATTTTCTTAAAAGCATGTTGAACGTAAGAATCCTATATAATATGTATAGAAAGCGCATAGATACAGGTTGGTTCTCCCGGGCCTTATCGGCAATGGGTGCCAGTCCACCTTAATAGGATTTTGGGCGTGACAGAAGTGGTATCAGAGTGGGTCATCCTAGGGAGTCTACAAAGTCGTGTCTATGTAGAGTTTTGTTTATCGATATGTTGTGCACCACATTTATAAGAAGGAGTCTACATGGCATTTAGGAGTCGTTACTTTCTTTTCGTTCTTTAGATCGTGCCATAGAGCTAAGTGTAATAGGTGGATTATGTCTAAACAGCAAATTTGCCTGAAACCAGGCAAAAAAAAGATAAAGGGAAGGGAGGAAAAGTGG
>JAABOM020130585.1:0-21149 GCA_011800125.2 Solanum clarkiae
TATAAAAAATAATTTTTTAATATAAAAAATATGACTTAAATTTTATCTTTAAATTTTTTTCTTAATATACATGTATTGCATCAAAAATTTAATTAAGATGGAACATTTTTGGTCTTCCCAAAAAAGCTCTCACAAGGCAAAACCTTTTAGACTTTTTCTTTTTTTAAAAAAAAAAGAAACGTTTAGAAAATTGCTCTGAATTAGTAATATATTAATTCAAAGTTGTATCAATAAAATAATAAAAGGAAACTATCGTATAAGAATAAATTTATGTATCAATAATTTAAAATGAATTTTAAAAAACTTATGTATCAGTTATATTAGAAGAATTTAATTATCTTTTAAAGGGAAAGAAATCATATTTGGCATTATAAATTTGACAGGATCGGCTTGATGCTATGAAATATAAGGCACATGCCTTAATGCCTCTAATTTTTGGGGTTTCAAATTTTTATCAAAAATAAACTATGTAATATTTTTCAAAAGAAAAAGTTAATTATTTATAATAAAAAGTATTATATTTTTTGAAAAAAGAATTGTATTATTTTATTCTCTTTGACTCCATTCGGATAGAAGAAATCCATAAAATATTAGTCTACCTTCTTATAGTTTTTTCACTAATATTCATATTATGTTATTCGTTTTAACTCCTTTCGTACTCTCGTCCTTCAAATTTTTTATAAGTTGGAGTAATATTCTATCAATTGATGAATTAATAATCAAAAAGAGTTTCCGTATGATACATGCCAATCAAATACCGAAAAGGGTGGTATTCTAGTAAGGTGATTATGAAGCACTTTACTAAATGAGAGAGTCCCGTAAGGTGAGTGTTTGGTTCACCCTAGCAAAGTAGATCACTCCTAGTCTGGTGTGGAGCAAACATCAGAATTCCTCGTGGCAGCTCGCTTGGTCGTATATGTCGGTTATGGTCCCTTCCCATCTATGTACGATATGTTATATGATTGATGACTTCTCATGCATAACTTGACTAAGGCATTGAGCATTCATAACATATTGAGCTTATATCTATTGATTATGAATATACATATTGCTTATTATACCTTATGTTCCTTGTTGCATTGCAACCCGCATACGTAGTACATTTCAAATGCTAATGCATACTTTCTACCTACATGATCTGACTATGTAGTAACTGGAGCTCCTTTCTATCCTCTTTCCCCACATGGCTAGACGATTTGAGCGAAGATCTACTATTGGTGAGTCCTCCACTTCCGAGGACAATATCCATTACCTTCATGCTTTTAATTAGACTTATCTATTACTAATGGCGAGTCCTCCACTTCCGAGGACAATATCCATTACTAATGCATACTTTCTACCTACATGATCTGACTATGTAGTGACTGGAGCTCCTTTCTATCCTCTTTCCCCACATGGCTGGACGATTTGAGCGAAGATCTACTATTGGTGAGTCCTCCACTTCCGAGGACAATATCCATTACCTTCATGCTTTTAATTAGACTTATCTACTTTGGATACTATCTTTTGAGGTAAGCACAGGAGATGTCTTGGCCTTTGTTCTATTCATGATTAGAGGTGTTGTTTAGATATGGTTTTGGGATATGTACTTATGAGCTTGACTCGTTATGCTTTTGTAATTATGGAAGACTTTCCTTAGTCCCACATTTCCCTCTATGTGTTAATTGCTTATTGTGTTGTTGTGATGAAAGCCCTAAGTCCTTAATTACCCCATAGGGTGAGTTATACTTACCGGCCCCTTAGTCTTTGCTTGCTGTGAGATCCATGCTAATCCTCCTCCTACAACATCCCCATAGCGTGAGTCCAATATCTCGTTTCTCCTAGAATTATTTGCTACTTTTCTATTGATTATTTATTCTTCTGCAACCAAGGATGTGTTATGCATGCTTAAGAGGCTTATTTGGGGTTCCTTCGAGTTCTCCATTATCGTGTCGCACCTAGGCCCTAGGATGGATCGTGACAAGCTTGGCATCAGAGCACTAGGTTTGTAAATGGTCCTCAAAAAATCCAACACACCATGTCAAGTAGAGTCTTGTTCATGGTTGTGAAGCGCGCCACAACTATGAATGAGAGGCTATGAAGCGTTTTAGGAAATAGTTCATTTTTTCATACATCATGTCGTGCTTTAGATTTAAAATAAGGTTTCCTATCTCTAATGGACAGTCTTGTGCTTTTTTAGATCATGCCGCCGAGATGAATGACACAAAGAGCTCCCACCCCAAGGGTGAACCGCCCCTCTGGCCCCACAAGTTCCCCAAGTGGAAGAAGAAAGAGTCACCCCACACCGAATACTGAAATATGGTCACTCTTTTGGCAATGGTAGTGGCCACTCAAAGAGTTCAAGCTCCTTATGCTCCTACCCAGGCTTTAAGAGTGAGGGGTTTCACAAGAATGAATTCCCTGGATTTCTATGGCTCAAAGGTAGAAGAAGACCCCTAAGAGTTCATCGATAAAGTGTACAAGGTCTTGGCTATCACGGGGATAAGTTCGAAAGAGAAAGTGGAATTAGCGGCTTACCAACTCAACGACCTTGCTTAAATATGGTACAATCAATGAAAGATGGAGAGGGCAGATGATGAGCCTATTCCTTGGGAAGAATTCAAAGTTACTTTTCTTGACCACTTCTTCTTGATTGAGCTATGGGAAGATAAGATGATGGAGTTCATGAACCTCAAGAAAGTTTCAATAAGTGTTAGGGAGTATTCCCTTGAATTCAACGATCTTTCAAAATATGTTCCTAACTTGGTTGTCAATGTTACAACAAGGATGTACAAGCTTATTTCAGGTGTGTCTGACTTGATAAATGAAGAGTGTCGTACCACCATGCTCATTAGGGATATGGACGTATCCCGAATCATGATATCGCCAAACAACTTAAGGGAGAGAAGCTTAGGAAGAGGAGAATGAGGGAGTCCAAGCGAGCTCGGCTTGATGGTAGATTTCAAGGCACTGAAGGTGATCGCTTCTAACAAGGCCACAAATTCCAAGGCTAAGGGTCCTCCAATGCCCAAGGCCAAAGGTTTGCTAATGATAGGGCCCCTAACCCAAAATGTCAAGGTGATAATGGTGGCCAAATCATTCCTAGGTGTGGAAGGTATGGCAAAAATCGTAGTGGTAGATGCTATAGAGATATGGGTGCTTGCTTCGAATATAGAAAGATGAGTCACAAGATTGCGGAGTGTCCAAACAAGGGCAAAGATGGTCATCCTCAAGGACGGGGTACTCATGGTGACCAGAGGGCACAAGGTGCCTAACAAGGAGGTGCTCCATGTCACAACCAGTTTTATGCTCTTCAAGGGAGACAAGGAGTTGATGAGGCACCCGATGTTGTTACTGATATGTTAAAGATCTACAATCTTGATGTATATGCTTTATTGGATCCGTGTGCCACTCTTTCTTTCATTACTCCATTTATTGCTAATAGGCTTCATGTGTGTCCCGAATTGTTATGTGAACCCTTTAAGGTGTATACCCCCATTAGTGAGTCCGTCCTTGCTAAAAGAGTTTATAGGGTTGTCCCGTGTCCATATTGCATAAAGTTTTGCCTTATGATTTTGTTCGACATGGTAGATTTTGACGTCATTCTTGGGATGAATTGGTTACATGCATATCATGCTCTATTGATTGTAGGAGTCGTAAGGTTAGATTTCAGTTCCCTAATGAACCCATCCTTGAGTGGGAAGGTCGTGATTCGGTGGTCAATGGTAGGTTCATCTCTTATCTTAAGGCACAAAGGTTGATTTTCAAAGGCTGTGTCTATCATCTTGTGTGGGTTAGGGATGTCAAGTCTAAAGTCCCTTCTATAAAGTTGGTTTCGGTGGTCAATGAGTTCCTCAACGTCTTTCCCAATGAACTCCCTGGTATTTCTGTTGAAAGGAAAATAGACTTCGATATAGACCTCTTCCCCAACACTCAACCCATTTCCATTCCTCCCTACCGAATGGTCCCGGCGAAGTTGAAAGAGTTAAAGGATCAATTGAAAGACTTATTGGAGAAGGGGTTTATAAGGCCTAGTAAGTGACCTTGGGGTGCACCAGTATTGTCTGTGAGGAAGAAGGATGGCTCACTTAGAATGTGCATCGACTACCAACAACTCAATAAGGTCACTATAAAGAACAAGTATCCTTTGTCAATAATAGATGACCTAGTTGATGAACTACAAGGGGTTAACCACTTCTCAAAAATTAGTCTTCAGTCTGGGTACTATCAATTGAGGTTAAGAGAGTGTGATATTCCCAAAATGGCTTTCTGGACAAGGTATGGGCATTCTGAATTTGTAGTGATGTCCTTCGGCCCTAACCAATGCTCCAATAATATTTATGGCTCTCATGAATAGGGTCTTTAAACGCTACCTTGACATGTTTGTGATGGAGTTCATTGACGATATTTTGATTTATTCTAGGAGTAAAGAGGAGCATGCCAAGAACCTAATGGTAGTGTTGCAAATATTGAGGGGAGAAAGGTTATTTGCCAAGTTCGACAAATGTGAATTTTGGTTGAAGGAGGTGGAATTCTTAGGGTATATAGTGTCAGGTGAAGGCATTAAAATGGATCCGAAGAAGATGGAGGTGATAAGAAATTAGCCTAGACCCTTGACTCTGATGGATATTAGGAGTTTCTTGGACTTTGCGGGTTATTGCCGGAGGTTCGTCAATCAAAGTGGGTTATTACCGGAGGTTCGTCAATGTTTTCTCGTCAATTGCCTCTCCTTTGACAAAGTTGATGCAAAAGAAGGCTAAACTTGTATGGACCAATGAATGCGAAACAAGTTTCCAAACTTTGAAAGATAAGCTTACATCCGCTCCTATTTTGACTCTACCGGAAGGGTTAGAAGGATTTATGGTGTATTGTGATGCTTCGAAAGTTGGCTTGTGGTATATATTGATGAAAAATGGCAAAGTTATTACCTATGCTTCTAGGCAGTTAAAGGTACATGAGCGCAGTTACCTCACCCATGATCTTGAATTAGCGATTGTAGTATTCGCCTTGAAAATATGGCATCACTATTTATACGGAGTTCATGTAGATGTGTTCACTGACCATAAGAGTCTTGAATATATGTTCATCCAAAAAGATCTAAATTTGAGGCAAAGAAGATGGTTGGAGTTCCTTAGGGATTATGACATGGGTGTGCATTACCATCTGGGCAAAGCTAAATTATGGTTGATGCCCTAAGTAAGATGTGTGTGGGGAGTGTGGCTCATGTGGGTTATAGCAGGAAAAAATTGGCAAGAGAGGTCCATCGGTTGGCTAGGTTGGCGGTTAGATTGAATGAGGTCGAGAATGGTAGCGTGGTGGTGACAGATGGTTCTAAGTCTTCCCTGATTGAAGAAGTAAAATCTAAATAAGATCTTGAAAGAGGCATATAATTCATCTTATTCTATTCCCAAGGGGAAGATGGTGTTCTTATGTACCAAGGTAGGTTATGTGTGCCTGATGTTGATGAATTAAGAGACTTAATCTTGAAAGATGAACATTATTCATCTTATTCTATTCACCCGATTGCACCAAAATATATAAAGATTTGAGGAAACTGTATTGGTGTGGTGGTATGATGAAGGATATTGCTAAATTGGTAGCTAGTTTCCATAATTGTCAACAAGTAAAGGCCGAACATCAAAGGTCGAGTGGCCTAGTACAAGATATTGAGATCCCCACTTGGAAATGGGAAGAGATCAACATGGACTTTGTGATCGGCTTGCCTAAGACTAAGATTCCATTTAGGTTATTATTGATAGAATGACAAAGTCGGTGCACTTCCTATCATTTAAGATGACTTATGGAGTCAAAGATTACGCCAAGTTATATATTCATAAGTTGGTGAGGTTACATGGGGTTTCATTGGCTATTATTTAGGATCACGGTTCTCAATTTACATCGCACTTTTGGAGGTCCTTTCAAAAAGGCTTTAAAATAAGGTTAAGCTTAGCACGACTTTCCACCCTCAGACGGATGGTCAGGCAGAGAGGACCATTCAAACTCTTGAGGATATGCTAAGGGTTTGTGTCTTGGAGTTTAGCAGTAGTTGGGATGAGCATCTTCCACTTATTGAGTTTGCTTATAACAATAGTTGTCACTCTAGCATTGGAATGACTCCCTTTGAAGCTCTATATGGAAGGCATTGTAGATCTCTGGTTGGTTGGTTTGAAGTGGGAGAGATGGCTTTGTTGGGTCTGGATCTAGTTGTGGAAGCTTTAAAAAAGATAAGGATAATAAAGGAAAGATTGGAGGTGGCTCAAAGCCAATAAAAGTCCTACACCGACACTAGAAGAAGAGACCTTGAATTTGAAGTTGATGATTGGGTGTACATGAAGGTTTCAACAATGAAGGGCGTGGTTTGTTGTAATGACCCACTAGGCCATTTCTGTGATATTGTGAATATTTTATCAATTTGAGCATTTGGACAGTGACCGCGAACTATTTATGACTTATTGACACTGATTGTTCGGTCGTTAGTGAATCATTTCATAATTATATAACTTCGATTAAGCGAGAGATTATAACTGTAAAATACATTTTCAGGTAAGGTCCTAATAAATGGCCTCAGAATGAAATTCTGACGGTTTCATCAGCTCCGGAATGACAAATTTAAGCTAGGAGCATTGATAAGCTCGTTTTGTGCTTATTTTGGGACTCATATTTAAAGCGTTTCTGTTAAAAATAATTAAATAATTCAAGGTATATTAATTCTTTTGTTCAAAAATATTTTCAAAATTCTGTGAATTGTATAAACAAGGTCTGCTCAAAGTATAATACAAAAATTAATGCAAAACAACTTCAAAGTGAAGCAAAAAGGAGTAGTCGTAAAACATGTCATGAGGCTCAGATAAATATTAGAAGCTAATGAAGAAAGAAATTGATCAAAACGGAGAAAATCGTCAAAAAGTAAAGAGAAAATCCTCAAAAGGCGAAACAATCTGTAAAGGCGAAAAAGTTGCTAAAGGACGATCGACTTAGCTAAAGGACAACCGTCCGTCGTACCTATATATAGGCAATTCGGACTCAATTCTCCCAGATTGAAAATTCTCTTTTATTCTTGTCATTTTCTTCCCATTAAAAGCTTTTACCTATTGTATATTAAGGGAAGTTTCTATAAGTTGATTGTTTGTATTCACACAGTGTAATATTCTACTCATTATAGTAAGTTTTCGAGGTTAATTTTATCTTATAATAAAATTATTACCATGTCTAAATATTATTTCTTGCTATGTTGTAGTATATTTATTACTATGTTTACATAATTACTTTATGATTATGAATTGAAGTAGGGAATTAGATATGTAGGATAATATTATTATTTCATTATATTTAATTATTTATTTTATACTAGTTCTTTTCAATTGTAGAATAAGCAAATTAATAAATTTGGTCAATTTGTTAATTGATTGTTGGAAAACTATAATTTGTATTTAATGATATAAATAATAGTTTTAGCCGATCATATTGAAGCACACTATTAAACATAGGGATAGGATTAATCTAGTGAATCAATCTTGACCGGATGATTACTAGTTTGTAAAATAAGTTAATTAAATAGACTGGATAGTAAGACTAGTATGAAATTATCTATGACCTGAATTCAATTCATAATCCTTATATAGATAATTGTCTTAATATTTATTCAACATATTCAATATTCAAATTTAGGGAACTTCCGATACCAATTAGTAAACTTTGCCTAGCTATTTTTAATAGAATATTTCTTTTGAGTAATTCCTCGAGAATACGATACAGGAATAAATCGACTCCTCATGGAAAAGACTGACTACCACTAAACTGCTTTATCAATTGGTGTCATTGTCGGGGATTGGCGCAGGAAAATTCTGTTAAAATTTTTAGTTAGCCTAGACGAAAAATGGTTAGGTCAATTTCCTAGCATTTACTATTTTGTTTCAATTCTTTTTTCAATTACTACATGCTTATTCGCTCTAAAAGCGCCAGTAATCCTTCTCAGAAATCCAGAAATTTTGAGAATCCCTTATATTTTGAAGATCGGTTAGATCTAATTAGCAAAAAATTCACCTGAGGGTTTTGAGAAAGGAGAAGAAGAAATAGAACAACATGATTTTGAGTAGAAAGAAGACCCAGAACAACCAATTGTTAGACAATCAATGGTTGAGTTAAACAATAGGTAGCGTAAAATGGTACTTCAAGCTATGAGCCCAGCATATACAAAAGAAGATCCTATAGGACTCCCCAATATTGATGCCCATACATTCGAAATCAAACCCGCCATGATTCAAATGGTCTCGAACAATCAATTTGAGGGACAAGAAAATGAAGATCCTCAGGCTCATATGCTTTGATTTTCACGAACTTGTCAATCATTTAGGGCAAATGGAGTCTTTCCGAACCGTATTAAGTTATCATTGTTTCCTTTTTTTACTACTTGATAAGGCAGCACGATGGCTTAATATGTTCCCAAGTGGGTATTTTACTACTTGGGATGATCTTCATCAAGCCTTTATGCATGAATATTTTTGACCTACCGTCATCGCCAAGATCAAAAATTCAATTCAAAATTTCCAACAAGTTCCATCGGAATCTTTGAGCGAGGCATGGGAAAGATTCAAAGATGTGAAAATCAAATGTCCTCCTTCACTCATAGACCATGCTAGTCTAATGTTCTACTTCTACCAAGGACTTCTGGTGCCTTTAAATTAGGAATGTTTTACTCTATACTAATTGAGATTGGTTACATGAGCATAATCATCAACTGTATATTTTGAAAATTACATATCTCTTAAAAATTTTAAAATTTTCAACTTTCTTCTGCTGCACTATGTTTTTGCACATATTTTTGGTATTTTGGGTTAGAATTGGCAGTTTTGGGAACAAAATTAGTTAAAGCAACTCTTATTTATTCTCAAAAAAAGGTCAAGTAATTTTTAAAGCACTCTGTTGGAAATCATTTTAGAGAGGTGCTCCACTGTTTTCAGAATATGAGCATTGTTGTTCATGTAAAAGATCTTTTCAAAATATTAGAGGTTTTCAAATCACGTAAAATGAAAGAAACACACTTTGTCAAATAAGTAATGAGTGAAAAAGCAATTGGTTCTATGTCATTTGATGAGACTTATTACTTTACAAAAAGTGAGCATGTATTGTCTAACCAAAAAGCATTTGGTTTTATGTCATTTGATAAAGATAAACCATTTTCGAAAGATTACTACAATCGGGTGTCAGCATGGCAAAGATGTGTTAACAAATAACCCCTACATTTTGAAAAATTCTATTCTTAAACAACTTTCCAATTTAGTCTCAAAATTTTATTTGACCTCAGTAAATATTCTCACACTTTGAGAATTTGAAAGAGTTTTTTACTAATGTTCTTCCTCGGAATCGTGTGAATGGTTGGAGGATAAAAATTGTACAAAAATATTGGTTTAATTGAACTAAGTTTCATATTTTTTCAAGAAATAAGAGGTGATGATTTTAAAAGTTAAAGTTGATTGCTATGATCATGTAACTATTCTTTCAAAAATGTGTAGTCTGAAATACTTTCTTTGCAGATATTTTGTTATCCTAATCTTATTTGAATAAACAATTTGTTTCTTGAGGGCAAACAACACGTAAGTGTGAGAAATTTGATAAGCTCATTTCATGCTTATTTTGGGATTCATATTTAAAGCATTTCTGTTTAAAATAATTAAATAATTCAAGGCATATTAATTCTTTTGTTCAAAAATATTTTTAAAATCATATGAATTGTATAAAAAAAGGTCTGCTCAAGGTATAATACATGAATTTATGCAAAATGAAGTCAAAGTGAAGCAAAAAGGAGTACCGATAAAACATGTCACGAGGCTCGGATAAAAATTAGAAGCTGATGAAGAAAGAAATTGATAAAAATGGAGAAAATTGTCAAAAAGTAAAAAGAAAATCCTCAAAAGGTGAAAAAATCTGTAAAGGCAAAAAAGTTGCTGAAGGAGGACCATCCTTTGTGCCTATATATAGGCAATCCGGACTCAATTCTCCCAGATCGAAAATTCTCTCTTATTCTTGTCATTTTCTTCCCTTTAAAAGATTCTAGCTATTGTATATTAAGAGAAGTTTCTATAAGTTGATTTTGTGGGTCGTTTGTGTTCACACAGTGTAATATTCTACTCATTATTTTAAGTTTTCGTAGTTAATTTTATCTTGTAATAAAATTATTACCATGTCTAAATATTATTTCTTGCTATGCTGTAGTATATTTATTACCGTCTTTACTTAATTACTTTAGGATTATGAATTGAAGTAGGGAATCAGATATGTAGGTGTAACACCCCGTGGAATTACTGAAATGCTCCTAAAATATATCATGCATACAATGCGTCTTCCGAAGCTCCGATGAAAAATTCAAAATCGAATTTGCGATCAACGCAGAAATCAAGTCGGTAAATGATTTCGACCGATTCAAGAGCAACCGGGTCAAAATATTAATTTTCACAAGTTGGCCAAGAAATAGTGAGGGTACGCGATAGGGCCGCGACGTGGACCCATCTGGGACCCAAAATAGTGAGAGTGCGCGACAGAGTTGTGACGCGGACCCATCGCCGAGCCACACTTATGTTTTTCCTTTAATTTTCAATGGAAGTTAAATTTTCAAAAATACACTGGTGTGCGATGGCGCGGACCAGTGCAATTTTGGTGATGAATTTGCTTTTAAATTTGGGAAAGGGTATTTTGGATATTCCAACCCATTTTAATACCCCAAAATATACTTTTGATACCTGTTTCATACGCAAGGGTTTCAAAAATCCAAGCGTAAATTTTGAGGGAGCAAGCAAGGAAGAGCCTAAGGATTGAGAGTATGGGTTCTAGTTCTTATTGAAGATTAGTACAATCTTCATCCCAGGTATGTAAAGACTACCCAAGACATGGAATTATTCTTTCATGTTGAAACGACTCCAAAAAGTGCCCAGAAATGTGCCTCGAAATGCCTAGAATTTTGATTTCTTTATACTTAAAAATCTGTTCGTTATTTCAAAAATTTGACTTCTTATTTTTTATCAGGGGGTCCAAATTAGGTGAAAAAGACTCTAACCTCGATTTAAGAGCGAAAGAATAACAATTATAAATTTTTAAGGGATGAATTCCAGAGGGCTTTTCGCGATGCCTTTGCGACGCGCCTTGGGCTAGCCATAGTGTAAAATTATCTCCGCATCCTCTCCGCGATGTGGAGATGTGTTTTTGGTCACCTGGCAGTTTTTAAGTGTGGTCCAACATATTCTAAGTGTTGGGCCCAAATTTCACAAACATATTTTTATCCATATTTAGTCTTATTTCACCCTCATAACACCCAAAAACATTCCCCAATATTTTTCCAAATACTTAGACTCATTTGTAACCCTAAATTGAAGTCCCAAACTCAAGGACAATCTCAAGGATTTCTTCAAGGACCTCACCCAAGTTCAAACCTCCATTAAAGGCTTCTTTAAGAACTTCACAAAAGCTAAGGTATGTGGTGTTGAACCATTGAATCCTTCCACCCATGGTGCCTAAACCCTCTTTTAATCAATATTGCATGATTTAAAGTTGATTTTACATATGGGTCTTGCATATTGAGAAATTTACTGCACAGTGATTTATTTTCATGAGAGTATGGTTGTTTTAGCATATTTTAAGCTTCAAATCTTGGATCTAATGTTGGAATTGATGAGGGATTTTGATGTGAATGTCTTGGAGCTGTTGCAAGTGTGGATTAAAGGTTTTACTAGTGATTTTCCTGCATGATTCCATCTCTAAATCGCATGCTCTTTTACCCTTATTACACACCCGTCAAGTGTTTGATAAAGTGTCCGGTTATGATTTCATGAAGAATTGAAGGTTCAAAGCATGAGATATGATATGTATAATGTTTTAATGATGAAATGACTTTATGGACATATATATACGTATGTTTTATATAATATGTTGTATTAGACCATATCCAATCCGGGGCCCGTAAGTGCCTGGATGACCATATGAAGGGTGAATACCTTGCCACCAGGTTGTCTGGGTGTGAACGATATCAACCTTGTGATGGGTGTAGTACCTTACCACTAGGGTGTCCAGGTGTGAACGACATCAACCATGTGAGGGGTGTAGTACCTCGCCACCAAGGTGTCCGTGTGTGAACGACATCAACCATGTGAGGAGGTATAGTACCTCGCCACCAGGGTGTCCGAGTGTGAACAACATCTCCCATCCAAAGTTGGGATTCTATCTTGGTCTCTTCTACATATATGATATCTTACATAAGCATGATTTACCCTAGCATGTTTTACTTATGCATCGATCATACATGTCATATCGCAATATTATGCCTATTGTCTAATGTATGCATTTTGGCTATGGAGCTTGTTTATTATTGCATTGCATCCCACATACTTAGTATATTCAAACATACTAATGCATACTCTTGACTACATGATATCACCATGTAGGAATCAGTACCCGAGTTGATCATCCTCCTCATCTATGTGGCTAGACGGTGCTGTTCCAAGCTTGTTGGTGAGTCCTCCATTTTGGGAAATTCGGTTTATGTCTTTCTCTATTATCTATGTTTTGAGATACTATCTTATGTTATATTTGACTATGAGGGTGAGCCCGATTAGCTTGTCTTGGCCCCCGCTCTATCTATGTATCAAAGGTGCTTGTTGGATATATTGTGAATTTATGTATGAGCTTTGACCCTTGACTCTGGATTATGATGTTTATGCAAGCTTTCCCTTAGTCCCATTGCCCCATTCTTGAGATCTATGTCTTTGTATGCTTCCACGACCAAGGATGTGTAATGATAAGTTAGGAGGCTTGTTTAGGGTCCCTTCGGGTTCCCATTTGTCGTGTCACGTCTAGGCCCTAGGCTTGGGTCATGAAAAACTTAGTATCAGAGTACTAGGTTAATAGATCCTCAGAGTCTAATACACCACGTCGATTAGAGTCCTATTCATGGTTGTGAAGCGCGCCAAGACTATGAATATGAGGCTTTGAGACGTTTTAGAAAATGTTTTCGTTCTTCATGTCCTAAGTCATGCTATGGAGTTATGATAAGTATTCTCCCCTAACGATTGTTCGTTGCTATGCTAAATCGTACCGAATACTACGGGAAAATGTGCCCCAACTCCCGAGGAGCAACCCACTAATGGTAGCTCTGGATGCTCTCACTATGCTTGCCTAAGTGGTGGCAAATCAAGTCCAACAAGGGGCCCAAGCCCCTCATGCTACTAACTCAAGAGCTCGGGTAAGAGATTTCATGAGGATGAATCTTTCAGTTTTCTATGGATCGAAGGTGGATGAAGATCCACAAGAGTTTATTGATGAAATCTACAAAATCTTATCTATTATGGTGTTGGGCCAAATGAAAAGGCGGAGTTGGCGGTGTACCAACTCAAAGGAGTGGCTCAAATTCGGTTTGATCAACGGAAGGGTGAGAATGGTAATGACTACGTGGTACTTTGGGAGGAATTTAAATTGTCCTTCCTTAATCTATTCTTCCCTCTTGAGCTTAGGGCAGCAAAGTTAGTTGAGTTTAAGAACTTGAAGCAAGGTGGTATGAGTGTGAGGAGTATGCCCTCAAATTTAATCAACTTTCCAAGTATGCTCCTCACTTGGTGGCCGATTCTAGGTCAACAATGAATAAGTTTGTTATAGGGGTCTCTGATTTGGTAAGTGAAGAGTGCCGATCCGCAATGCTTATTAGTGACATGGACTTGTCTCGGTTGATTACATATGCTGAGCAAATGGAAAAAGAAAAGTTGAGAAAGATGAGGGGCCACGAGGCCAAGAGAGCTCGTTTTGAGGGTGGGTTTCAAAAGGGTGCTAGATATCAACAAGGCCAAAGGGCTCCTCATGCTACTAATTGGGGGTTCGCCAATGATATCCCTAGGCCTCAAGGTGTGGGTGCAATGGCTACCAATGATGTATGCCCTAAGTATGGAAGGTATCATAGGGGCCCATCTTTGAAGGGTTCTAATGCATGTTTTAATTGTGGGGAGCTTGGTCACAAGAGGATGGATTGTCCAAGGAACCATGGCAAAGTTCGGGGTACAAATGCAGTCCCATTGGGTAGATGTGGTCCTCAAGGTAGTGCCCCGAGGCATAATCATTTTATGCTCTACATGGGAGGCAAGGGGTTGGTGAAGTCCCCGACGTTCTTACCGGTATGTTGAAAATTTTTGATCTTGATGTATATGCCTTGATTGATCCGGGTGCCACCATTTCCTTTGTTACCCCTTTGTTGCTAAAAGTTCCATATTGAGTTGGAGTTTTTGCATGAATTACATGAAATGTCTACTCCTATTGGTGCATCTATTCTTGCTAAGAAGGTGTAGAAATTGTCCGGTTTGCATTTTGCATAAAATCCTACCTTATGATCTTGTCGAATTAGATATGGATGATTTTGATGTTATTCTTGGGATGGATTGGTTGCATGCATGCTATACTTCTATTGATTGTCGAACCCATAGGGTCAAGTTTCAATTTCCTAATGAACCCATCCTTGAGTGGGAAAGTCATGATGTGGTAGTAAGGGGTAGTTTCCTCTCATGCATTAAAGCCCATAGGTTGATTTCCAAGGGGTGTTTGTATCATCTTGTGAGAGTCAAAGATGTGGAGTCCAAAGTCCCCTCCATTGAGTCGGTCTCGATTGTGAGTGAGTTACTTGATGTCTTTCCAAATGACCTTCCCGGTGTCCCTCCCGAAAGAGAGATAGATTTTTTTATAGATGTCCTTCCCGACACCCAACCTATCTCCATTCTCCTTTACCCTATGGCCCCGACAGAGTTGAAGGAGTTAAAGGAGCAATTGAAAGATTTGTTGGAGAAGGGATTTATTAGAACTAGCTAATCACCTTGGGGTGCACCAGTGTTGTTTGTAAAGAAGAAAGATGAGTCACTTAGAATGTGCATTGACTACCGACAACTCAATAGGATTACTATAAAGAATAGATATCCTCTTCCAAGGATTGATGACTTGTTTGACCAATTGGGGCTAGCTTTTTCTCTAAGATTGATCTTTGGTCTGAGTACCATCAGGTGAGGGTGAGGGAGTGTGATATTCCCAAAATGGCCTTCTAGACTAGATATGGGCATTATGAATTTATGGTGATATCTTTTGGGTTTACCAATGAGCCAGCAATCTTCATGGACCTAATGAATAGAGTCTTCAAGCCCTATCTTGATTTTTTTATTTTGATGTTCATTGACGATATTTTGATTTATTCTCATAGTAGGGAAGAGCATATGGGCCATTTGAGGGTTGTTTTGCAAAAGTTAAGGGAGGAGAGATTGTATGCTAAATATGATAAGTGTGAATTTTGGTTGAAGGAGGTTGCATTTCTTGGGTCATGTGGTGTCGGGGGATGGTATAACAGTGGATCCTAAGAAAATCAATGTGACTAGGAATTGGCCTAGACCATTGACCCTGTCGGATATTAAGAGTTTCTTGGGTCTTGCGGGTTACTATTGAAGGTTTGTGAATGGGTTCTTCTCCATTGCTTCTCCTATAACAAACTTGACTCAAAAGAAGGTTAAGTTTGTGTGGATCGATGAATGTAAGAAAAGTTCCAAACATTGAAAGATTGACTTGTATCCGCTCTTATATTGTCACTACCGGATGGGCTTGAGGGATTTGTTGTGTATTGTGATACATCTAGAGTTGGTTTAGGTTGTGTACTAATGCACAATGGTAAGGTCATAGCCTATGCTTCTAAGCAACTAAAAATGTATGAAAAGAACTACCCTACCCATGATCTTGAATTAGCCGTCGTGGTGTTTGCATTAAGGATTTGGCATCATTATTTGTATGGGGTATATGTTGATGTCTTCATCGATCATGAAAGCCTTCAATATGTCTTCACTCAAAAAGATCTTAACTTGAGACAAAGAAGGTGACTAGAGCTCCTTAAGGAGTATGACATGAGTGTGCATTACCATCCTGGTAAGGCAAATGTTGTGGCGGATTCTTTGAGTTGGGTGTCTATGGTTAGCCTAGCTCATGTGGATGGTGGTGATAGGGAGATGGCTAGCGAGGTGTATAGGTTGGCTAGATTGGGGGTGAGGTTGGAAGATGTGGGTGATGGTGTTGTTGTTGATGGTACTAAATCTTCTTTGGTTGATGAGGTGATAGAAAAACAAGATCTAGACTCCTCCTTGCTTGAGTTGAAGGCCTTGGTGAAAGAGTGCAAGGTAGAGGTTTTCTCCCAAGGGGGTAGATGGGGCCCTTAAACACCAAGGTAGGTTATGTGTGCCATGTGTTGATGGTTTGAGGGAGAGAATTCTTGATGAAGCCCATAAATCTTCTTATTCTATCCACCCTGGTCCCATCAAAATGTATAGAGATTTGAGGGATGTGTATTGGTGGGGAGGCATGAAGATAGATATTGTTAAAGTTGTTTTTGGTTGTCATAGTTGTCAACAAGTCAAAGCAGAACATCAAAGGCCGGGTGGCCTAACCCAAGACATAGAGATTCCTACTTGGAAGTGGGAGGTGATTAATATGGATTTCGTGGTGGGGTTGCCCAAGACTAGAAAAGGTTTTGATTCCATATGGGTTATGGTTGATAGGATGACGAAATTGGCTTACTTTCTACCAATCAAGACTTCATATGGGGCTGAAGAGTATGCAAGGTTGTACATCCATGAGTTGGTGAGGTTGCATGGGCTTCCCTTATCCATTATATCGGATCATGGTGCACAATTTACTTCACACTTTTAGAGATCTTTTCGAAGGGGGTCTTGGTACCAAAGTTCACCTTAGTACTGCCTTTCACCCCCAAACGGATGGCCAAGCCGAGAGAACAATTAAAACACTTGAGGATATGCTTAGGGCTTGTGTCTTGGAGCTTAAAGGTAGTTGGGATGACCATCTTCCTATGATTGAGTTTTCTTACAACAATAGCTATCACTCTAGCATCGGTATGACTCCATTTGAGGCTCTTTATGGAGACGTTGTAGATCACCAATAGGTTGGTTTGAGGTTGGAGAGGTGGGCTTGTTGGGGTTGGATCAGGTTGTGGATGCTCTTGAGAAGGTTAATAAGATTAGGGAGAGATTGAGGATAGCCCAAAGTCATCAAAAATTCTATGCCTATGTGAGAAGAAGAGACCTAGAATTCCAAGTAAGTGATTGGGTTTATTTGAAGGTTTCTCGAATGATAGGTGTGGCATGGTTTGCCAAAAAAAGGGAAGTTGAGTCCAAGGTATGTTGATCCTTATGAGGTGATAAAGAGGGTTAGCAAGGTAGCTTATGAGTTGAAGTTGCCTAGTGAAATGAATTTGGTACATCCAATATTCCATGTCTCAATGTTGAGGAAATGTGTTAGTGATCCTAATGCCATTGTGCCTCTTGATGTTGTGGGTGTTGTGGAGGACAACTTAACCTATGAGGAGGTTCTGGTTCAGATCATGGATAGGAAAGTGAAGAGATTGAGAAACAAAGAGGTAGCATCTATTAAGGTCCTTTGGAAGAACCAACAAGTCAAAAGTGTTACTTGGGAGGCCGAAGCAGACATACAAAAGCGGTATCCTTATCTCTTCCACTCCACTCAAGCCTAAGGTACTACTCCTAAGTTCCTTATGTGACTTCAAGCCTTACATTTAAGCCCGTATGTCATTCATATGCATTCATGTTTAAGTTGGTAAACTTACGATGATTTTACACTTATGTTGAGAATTTAAAAATAGTGTTTTACATGTTATGTTGCATTCTTGTTGGGGATGATTTGTTCATGATCACTCTTGTCTTGTACGTCTATTTTACATTCGAAGATGAATGTTCCCAACGGGGAGATATTGAAGCGACCCCAAAAAGTGCCCAAAAAGGTGCCTTGGAACGCCTAAAATTTTGATTTCTTTATATCAAAACATCGATTCATTATTTCAAAAATTTGACTTCATATTTGTGATCAGGGGTTCCAAATTAGGTGAAAAAGGCTCTAACCTCGATTTAAGAGAAAGAATAGCAATTATAAATTTTTAAGGGATGAATTCTAGAGGGCTTTCTGCAATGCCTCCGCGACGCACCTTGGGCGCGCCATAGTGTAAAATCATCTCCGCATTCGCTTCGCGACGTGGAGACGTGTTTTTCATCACCTGGCAATTTTTAAGTGTGGTCCAACATATTCTAGTGTGGTCCAACATATTCTAAGTGTTGGTCCTAAATTTCCCAGACGTATTTTTATCGATACTTAGTCTTATTTCACTGTCATAACACTTAAAAACATTCCCCAATATTCTCCAAACACTTAGATTCATTTGTAACCCTAAATTCAAGTCCTAAACACAAGGACAATCTCAAGGATTTCTTCAAGGAGTTCATTCAAGCTTCAAACCTCCATTAAAGGCTTCTTCAAAAACTTCACAAAAGCTAAGGTATGTAGTGTTGAACCATTGGGTCCTTCCACCCATGGTGACTAAACCCTTTTTTAATCAATATTGCATGATCTAAAGTTGATTTTACATGAGGATCTTGCATATTGAGAAATTTACTGCACAGTGATTCATGTTCATGTTCATGAAAGTATGGTTGTTTTAGCATGTTTTGAACTTCAAATCTTGGATCTAATGTTGGAATTGATGAGGGGTTTTGATATGAATGTCTTGGGGGTATTGCAAGGTGTTGATTAAAGGTTTTACCTCTAATTTTCCTGCATGATTCCATCTCTAAATCACATGCTCGTTTATCCCCATTATACACCTGCCAAGTGTTTGATAAAGTGTTCGATTATGGTTTCATGAGGAATTGAAGGTTCAAAGCATAAGATATAATATGTATGATGTTTTAACGATGAAATGAGCTTATGGACATGATATATATGTATGTTTTATATAATGTGTTGTATTAGACCATGTCCGATCCAGGGGGCATAAGTGCCCAAACGACCATGTGAGGGGTGAGTACCTTGCCACCAGGGTGTCAGGGTGTGAATAGTATCAACCATGTGAGGGGTGTGATACCTTGCCACCAGGGTGTCCGGGTGTGAACGACATCAATCATGTGAGAGGTGTAGTACCTCGCCACCAGGGTGTCCAGGTGTGAATGGCATCTCCCATCCAAAGTTGGGATTCTAGCTTGGTCTCTTCTACACATATGATATCTTACATAAACATGATTTACCCTAGCATGTTTTACTTATGAATCAATCATACATGCCATATGTCACGGACTTGGTCGTGATTCCAATGAACCATGTGGCCTAGCAAACTTTCAACGCTCAAATTGCTAGTCAGCCTGTCTATAATGCTTAGCGGAACTTTTGAAAGACAAAGCAAAAGACTATGAAGGAACTAGGAAGATCTTGAGGAACAAAGAAATAACTCTTTATTAGAGAACTTGAAAGCTTTATAATGCTTTGCTTGATTGCATATTTGCTTGTTTTCTTGTTGATGAAAATGCAAGCCTAAGGGGTGGTATTTATACCAGTCCCCTTTCTAAATGAATGGCTAAGATCATTTTGATCCAACGGCTACAAATGCTCTTCTGAGAATTCCTACATAAATTTATAAGATATTTACAACTTAAGACCTCTCTTGAGTCTTCTAGAAGCTCCTAGGGCCTTCTTGCAAGATCTACCTTTCTCTAGGGAATTCTAGAGAATTTCGGAGTGCTCCAACTTATTTTGGACGTTTTTAAGGCATTTCTGTGCAGAATTTGAACGTCTCGTCACATTCTGCCCCACTCAATCAGGCGACATCCTTGGAGCATCCTCCTTGTACAATTTGATGAGGTCCTGGTAGTCCCACAACATCAGTTCATGTTCCCAGCTGGCTTCACTATCAGGAGATCCCTTCCATTTTACAAAGTACTCGGTGTAGCTGGGATGACTCCCTTTGTGTGAATGATTCGGTGTGCAAGAATTTCTTCCGCCTCTCATTCTGGCACCATGGCAATAGCTGTAGGTGCTCTTTTTGACTCTCCCCGGCTTGGATCATCCTTATCTTGATGGTATGACTTTAGTAGGCTCACGTGGAAGACAGGATGCATCTCCAAGTGCGAGGGTAGGGTCAAGCAGTATGCTTGCTTGCCAGTATGTTTCTCCATGGGAAATGGTCCCTCATAGTGCCTCACTAGTCCCTTGTGCACCTTGGCCAATCGTCTGCTTTGATGAGGAAGGAGTTTCACCATGACTAAGTCACCTTCCTCAAACTCTAAATGTCTTCTCTTAGCATCTGCCCATTTCTTCATTTTCTGCATGGCCTTTGCTAAGTACGCTCTTGCCAAGTCTATTTCTTATTCCATCCCTTAGCAAATTTGTAAACTGAAGGATTTGGCCCCTTATAACCAATGGCCATAGTTTGTGCTGTCATTGTTTGTTTCCCTGTTACCAACTCGAATGGACTCAACCCAATCGACTCGCTTTCTGCAGGTTGTGGGAAAACTGGGCGATATACAGAAGTTTGGCCCAATCCTTCTAGTTGGCACTTACATAGTGCCGCAGGTATAGCTCCAGTAAAGCATTCACCCTCTTCGTTTGGCCATCCATTTGTGGGTGAAAGCTTATGGAAACATTGAGCTCAGACCCCAAGATTTTAAAGAGCTCCATCCAAAATCTTCCTGTGAAACAGGTGTCTCGGTCGCTGACTATGGTCTTTGGGATGCCCCGATATTTCACCAGATGTTTGAAGAACAATTGGTCAACATCTTTGGCATTGAACTTGGTCGGGACTAGTATGAATACTCCGTATTTGCTGAACCTGTCCACGACGACCATAATGTCGCTGCACCCCTCTGACTTTGGTAGGCATGTGATGAATTCCAGGGAAATACTTTCCCATGGTCTCTCAGCAATGGGCAATGGCTCTAATAGACCGATTGTGGGATGTTGTTCCACTTTGTCTTGCTGGCACACAAGACAACTCTTTACGTAGAGCTCAGTATCATTCCTCATCTGGGGCCAATAGTAAGCTTGCTCGACAAGTGCCATAGTCCTTCGTTGTAACATCCCAAATTTTTTTAAGCTTAGACCAAGTCATCCTTCGTATGATATAGGATTTTAATTGAGGATTCTTAATCGAGCGTAGTCAATTTCTTAGTATGGGAATAGAATTGGAGCTGATATGAGCTCGTAGTTCTAATATATGATTTTATAAACATTAGGTGAACCAATGACTTTAAGTTGTATATATGTGCTAGGATCAATTCCTAAGTATTTAAAGTATATTAGGTGTGATTTAGAGTCATAAGGGA
>JAABOM020130625.1:0-21136 GCA_011800125.2 Solanum clarkiae
TTATATTGACTAGGCAGGGACCTTAGGCCCTTGTTCTTTGAATTAGTCCACTTTTGCCTAAAATGACCAACCGAATGCAGGGACGATTGGGGGTCTTGAGGATTATATGCACTGTATAGGGGGGGAAGAAACATAAATCGATCTCCATTCCTGTAGGCATGCTCATGTTCTGCACCATGCTTTTGGCTTGATTGTACGCGTATATGTGGATGTTTGCAGATGTTACGTATGGTGCAAAGGGCATAACCTTGGGGGTTGTCTGGGCTGTTAGAACCATGTGAGTGGTGTTGAAATTGCGAAGTTCTGTCCCATATAACTTGGGGAAGTCTAAGTACCCTCGTCGTACGGACTCGAGTTAAGTGTGGGGTTATGGGCTTTGAGTTTAAGCACTGAATTTGTACTTTTATTTTGCAGGTAATATGTCTTCAAGTGCACGTCGAGGCGGTCACTCAAGCAAACCAAGGGCCACCAACACAAGGAAACGGGCACGAGATGTTCCAGACGTGCCCAGGGATACGAGGAGGGGTCAGTAGACCTAATACGGAGCCAAGGCTGTCAACAAAGAGGGAAGGCGGTGGTATCAGTCTCATGATGAGACAAAATACTACTCCAACATACCAATTAACGTAGATTCCCTTCGAGATGAGTACCCACAGATTCTAAATTGCTGCAATCAACTAAATCTTGGGTTTTTGTTCTGACCACCTATGCCATACAATCTGAGCCTGGTTAGGGAATTCTACGCCAATTTAAGTGCAGAGCCATGGTACCAATCAGTGATTGTTCAGGGATTGGAAGTGAACTTCTCACCTCTTGCTACCAAGCGGATACTTGGCACCCCCTAAGAGGTCCCGCTTTAGTTTTCTAGGAGCTGGTTAATCACCCTCCATACCAAGACATCAGGTACACTATTGCAAGGAAAAAAGTCCACGGCTAAGTGGGTTAGACATGCAGAGCAGGGCTACCATCTCTCATTTCTGTTCACTCACATATCTAAGGAAGCCCGGATCTTGGTCAAGATAGTGACACACTCTTCTTTCCAAGGCAACACTTCAATAACGTAACTAGAGATAGAGTGTGCCTCACTGATGCAATCATGAGGGCCATTCAGCTGAATTATGGAGTGATATTCCGGCTAGCGATGAGGAAGGCTAAGACCTACAAGGGTTGCAAGTATGCTTTTGGGGGCCTCGTTACTGCTTTATGTTGTGCTGCAGGTGTCCTTGAGGAGGAGGCCTATTATCGCTCGGTCATCCAGACTCCCCCTATGTTGCCACCAATATTAAGGGGCCTAACGTGACCTTGGACCCAATCTTGACAACAGTAGATAGGGCCTACTGGGACGAGTTGATTACGAGTCGCATGTACGACCTAGAGATGCTGCGACACTGGACTGGCGGTCGACCTTCCACAAGAGAAGAGTTATAGGAGGTCGAGGTGGAATATCCTCTCTACGACCACACCAAAGTCATGCTTCACATTGGACCCCGGTTCATTGATCCAATAGAGGATGACATTCCTACAGAACCAGGGGAGGAGCACGAGGATGAGGACGATGAGGAGGCTGAGGAAGATGACATAGTTGACGAGCCTCTAGTGTATGTAGGGGGCGATCCTATCTTACTAGGCCCTGGTGATGTTTGAGCACCACAGTTCCTACCTTCCAGATTATGTATGATTAACACTGAGGGCTGTGCTAAATTTAAGTGTGGGGTGGGGATTTTGTTATTTTATTGATATTGCTTCTATTATTGGCATGTATTAAGACCACCGTATTTCTGCTTTATGTGTATGTTTGGACATTGTAACACCCCATATAATTACTAAAATATCCCTAGACTTTATCATCTGCGCAATGTGTCTTTCGAAGCTCTGATGAAAAATTCGAGATCAGATTTGCGATCCGTGTGAAAAACTAATCGAAAAATGATCTCGACTTGGCTTTATCGCGAAAAAATGCGAATTATTTTTTTCAAAGTGGGCCAAAGATAGTGAGGTTTGCATTCCCCTTTCGCGACGCGAAGAGGATGTGAAACCATACTTATACCTTTCTAAAAAATTTACGAGAAACGAGATTTCGTGAAAAGGTGCGTATTTGCACTAGTGTGCGAGGGAAGAAATTTTTTTATTTTAATTTGAGAAGGGAAATTTTGTCCTTTTTGATATATAGTTTTATATCCCACACACGATTTTAAACATATATTCATGTGAAAAAGGGTTTAGACCCACTATTTTCAAAGATTGTACGCAAGTTCTAAGAGAGAAAAAGGAGGGGAAAGTAAGGGTTTCATAGGAGAATGCAAAGTTCTTCAAAGATTTGTCATTCCTAGGTATGTGAAGGATACCCAAAAGCATGGAACTCAGCTTTCATGTGCTAATGTAGAGTTATGATGACAAATTCATGATTAGAAGTCTTGATTTATGAGTTTTTGAAAGTTCTTGAGTAATTACTTTAAGTTCTTGAATAACTACTTTAAATTCTTGAACAATTTCTTTAAATTCTTGAATACTATCTTGAATTCTTACTTTAAATCTTTAAACTCCAATTTTTTCTCATGAACTGAAGATCGTTATGTTTAAAGTTACTGTATATATTTATTTCATTATGTGATTGTGACATAACCTTTAGAATTCCTCTCTATAAAGACTTGAGTAATGGACTTAGGGGGACTTCTAGAGCTTGATTGTCTGAGTGTGATGTCTGAATAAGTCTGAGTCCTGAGTTGAGTGTGTTGATGACAGTGATGGCTAAAATTATTGTTGATAGAGTTGAATGGGTATAATTTCCTTAGATTGGATAGATGGTCTTGCATGTAGAGGTTGGGTAATGAGAGTCCTTGAAGGATTGATAGACTTATGAGCATATTGAGTCCTGGGAGGAGTATTAGCACGAAAATGGGTAAGAGTGAGTGCCATTCGAACTCATTAACTGCGTGGCCAGCGTAGGAGAGGATTGAACTGTGAAAGCATATGTTTCCTTTGTCCCGAAAGAGGACTTGACAGACTTTTGGATCCATTGACAAACTCGTCCTTTACCCTGGCAAGGTTCTGGACGGATGTGGCAATGATATCTCTTCGTTGTATCACTACTAGCTCATAGGTAGTAGTTGTCGATTAGTAGGTTCATGATGATAGAATTCCGATGTGATGTGATTGTTTGGTCTTTGATGGATAGCGAAGTGATAGTGTTTGGTCCTTTACTCTGAGGTGAAGGTGAGTGATTGATGAGGGATTGTACATTATTTTCTTTTTACTTTAGCCCGTTTTAAATATAGTACATTCCATATACTAATGCCCCTCTAGCGCTACATCATTTTATGATTCAGATACTATAGACCGAGGACTTCAGCAGCCCGATCGTTGAGGTTCAGAGCTCTTCATTCCTGATAGTAGTGAGTTCTCCCCAACATTCGGAGGATATTTATTTTTATTGTTGGATAGTCCTTTTTACTTGACATTTGGTAGCCATGGCCTATCATGGTATTGTTTCAGACTATAAGATAGCGGCTTTATAGATAGTGTTGATGTTGATGTCGGGGGTCCTTTTCCCTCTTTTTTCTTTATATTAAGACTTTTGTTATCTATTCTATTTCCTTATGATAGACTGAGATTGGTAGTGTTGAGCCCACTGATAGAATTGTACCTTTATTATTTCTTCTATTCCGCCGATCAACGAATTGAATGATGGCAATGAGACTAGGTGGTCCGCTTAGGGACTAGCAATAGTCTTCGAGTGCCAGTTACGTCTAGGGTACCCTTCCCGGGTGTGACAAACTTAGTATCAAAGCCCATAATTTGAGTGTCCTAGGGAATTTATGAAGCAGTGTTTAGTAGAATCTTGTTTATGGGTGTGTTGTGCACCATACTTCATAAGCAGGAGGCTATAGGACATTAGGAAGTGTTACCGTTCTTCTATGATCTGAGTTCATGCTATAGAGTTAACGTGTGAAGTTTTGCTTTTAACTCGTGCATTTTACACTTACAGAAAATGTCGCCCAAGAGAACAACCGCTCAAAGGGATGCTCTAGCTCCTGTCGCTGAGAACACCCAATCAGAGGCTTCAGTTTAGACTGAGATGAGGAGATGGGGATGCCTCGTTAGGACTGCTGAGGTCCCTCAGGTACCCCCTGCTTAGCCTCAGCCAGCTCCCATTATTGAGGCAAAATTCAGATGAGCCATCACCATGCTGACTCAGTTGGTGGCTTCCTAGGGAAATAGCCACAGTTCTCGGGCTCCTAGTTCTAGTTCACAGCAGCCCTCAGCTGCCACCCGGCTCAGGGACTTTCTAAGGATAAACCCACCTGTGTATACAGGGTCGACGGTGGAGGAGGACCCACGGAACTTTATTGACGAGATGTACAAACGTTTGAGGGCCATACATGAGATCGAGATGGAGAGAGTTGAGCTTCTGTCCTACTAGTAGAAGGACGTCAATAATGTGTGGTACACTGAGTGGAAAGGGTGTAGAGGGGAGGATGCGGAGCCTGCAACATGGGAGGAGTTTGAAGCCGCCTTTCTTGATCACTTCTTTCTTCAAGAGTTGAGAGAGGCGAAGGCGGATGAGTTCGGGAATTTGAAGTAGGGAGGGATGACTGTGAAGAAGTACAACCTCAAGTTCATTAAACTGTCAAGGTATTCTCCCGAGATGGTGAAAAATATGAGGCAGAAGATGAGGATATTTGTGTCTAGCCTGGCTAGACATGTGCAGAGAGAATGTAAGGTTGCATTGCTGATTCTTGGTATGGACATCTCCAGACTTGTGTTGTTTACTCAACAGATAGAGGAAGATAAAGGAGGGATAGAGAAGAGCATCTGAGCAGGAAAACGTAGTCAGCGGGACATGAGGCTAGCCCGCAGAGACAGACTAGAGGTGATAAATCTTATTTTTAGAAGAGATCATCACATCCCGCACCATCTGCAACAAGTGCACCTATGTAACCAACCAAGTATGATAAAACATCTCAAGGTTATCAGAATTTCAGAACCCCAGGCGCCCAATCTCAGGCTAGTGTGACTTAAAGTATAAGGGGAAAGGCACCTTGCAGCAAGTATGGTAAGCTTCATCTCGATGAGTATCGTGTGGTCAAACAGATGTGCTATGCCTATGGTCAGGCTAGTCATTTTAGTTACGAGTGTCTGAAGAGGAGACGAGTTAAGGGGAGCATAAGAGCTTAGTCTTCGACAACACCCCGAGCGGTAGCCAGAAGAGGGGTACCACTAAGGGTACAGGAGGCGGGACAGACCGCCTTTATGCTATGGGTAATCGACAGGAGCCGGAGGATGTAACAGATGTTCTCATGGGTATGCTTCGTGTCTTTATTTATGATTGCTATGCATTGATTGCTCTGGGTGCCACATTGTCTTTTGTGACCCCTTATGTGTCTAGTAAGTTTGGGGTCCTTGCGGGGTGTTTGCATGAACCCTTTTTTGTCTCTACTCCTACTGGTGAGTTTATCTTAGTTGAGAGAGTTTACAAGGACTGTATAGTGTCTATTTATCATAGATACACTTTAGCTTATTCGATAGAGTTGGAGATGGTTGATTTCGATGTAGTAATGGGCATGGATTGGCTTTATGCTTCTATTGACTGTAGAACGCGGATTGTCAAGTTCCAATTTCCTAATGAGCCTGTGTTGGAGTGGAAAGAGAGTTCTGTTGCCCCTAAAGTTAAATTCGTATCCTATCTTAGTGCTACGAAGTTGATATCCAAGGATTGTATTTACCATCTGGTGCAAGTAAAGTCTGATGATTTTGAGTCTCTTACTCTTGAGTCAATCCCGATAGTGAATGAGTTTCCCAAGGTCTTTCTTGATGACCTTCCTGGAGTCCCTCATGATAGAGAGATTGATTTTTGGATTGATATTCTTCCCGAGACCAAACCTATCTCAATTCCACCCTATAGAATGGCTGCCGCAGAGTTGAAAGAATTGAAAGAACAATTGAAAGACTTGTTAGAGAAAGGTTTCATAAGTCCTAGTGTCTCACTTTGAGGTGCTCCTGTCTTACTCATGCGTAAGAAAGATGGGTCTTTGAGGATGTGTATAGACTATGGACAGTTGAACAAGGTTACCATAAAGAATAAGTATCCTCTACCCCGAATAGATGACCTTTTCGACCAGCTTCAGGGTGCTACTTGTTTCTCCAAGATAGACCTCAGATCGGGTTACCATTAGTTGAAGGTGAGGGAAAGTGACATTTCGAAGACAACCTTTAGGACACAGTATGGCCTTCTTGAGTTCGTAGTCATTTCTTTCGGGTTGAGAAATGCACCCACAACTTTCATGGATTTGATGAATCGGGTATTCAGACCCTATCTTGACATGTTTATGATCGTAGTTATTGATGACATCCTAGTGTATTCGAGGAATGAAGAAGAGCATGCTAATCACCTTAAAGTGGTTTTTCAAACACCCAAAGATCATGAGCTGTATGCAAAATTCTCTAAGTGTGAGTTTTGGCTCAAGTCAGTGGCTTTCTTAGGCCATGTGGTTTTGGGAGATGGTATTCGAGTTGATGCACAGAAGATTGAAGCAGTTAAGAACTGTCCAAGACCCATTTCTCCCATAGAAATAAGAAGTTTCTTGGGTCTGGCCAGGTACTACCGCAGATTCGTTGAAGGCTTCTATTCTTTGTCATCCCCTTTGACAAAGCTAAACCAAAAGAAGGCTAAGTTTCAGTGGTATGAGGCATGTGAAAAGAGTTTTCAGGAGTTGAAGACTATATTGACTACAGCACCAGTGCTGACCTTGCCAGAGGGGGATAGGTGACTTTGGGATATATTATGATATATCCAGAGTTGGATTGTGTTGTGTACTTATGCAGAGAGGGAAGGTAATGGCTTATGCTTCCAGACAGCTTAAGGTCCATGAGAAGATTTATCTAATTCATGATCTTGAGTTGGAAGCAGTGGTGTTCGCCCTTAAAATCTGGCATTACTATTTGTATGTAGTGCATGTGGACGTGTTCACCGACCACAAGAGCTTACAGTATGTATTCAGCTAGAAAGAGCTCAACCTGCGGCAGAAGTGATGGCTGGAGTTGCTCAAGGATTATGATATGGGCATTCTCTATCATCCAGGTAAGACTAACATTGTTGTTGATGCTCTTAGCAGGATATCTATGGGTAGCACTGCCTATGTGAAGGAGGGGAAGAGAGAGCTAGCTAGAGAGGTGCATAGATTGGCTCGATTGGGAGTACAACTGGAGGAGAACTATGACGGTGGGGTCAATGTTATGGTTCTGCTTCATCCTTGGTGTTAGAGGTGAAGGAAAGCAAGACCAAGACCCTATCTTACTCCAATTGAAAGAAGCGATTCACAAGCAGAAGGTGATGGTTTTCTCCAAAGGGGGAGATAGGCTATTGAGATATCAAGTGAGACTGTGTGCGCCTGATGTTGATGGTGATCGAGATAGAATTATGGCCAAGGCTCATAGCATGAGGTATTCTATTCATCTTGGCTCTACCAAGATGTACCACAACTTGAGGGAAGTCTATTGGTGGAATGGATGAAGAAAGACATTGCTGAATTCGTTTTCAAGTGTCCTAATTGCCAACAGGTTAAGGTTGAATATCAGAAACCATGTGGGTTAGCTCAGAACTTTGAAATTTCAGAATGGAAATGGGAGATGATTAACATGGATTTCATTATCGGCTTACCAATATCCAGAAAGCAGCATGATTCGACATGGGTAATTGTTGACAGGATGACTAAATCAACCCACTTCTTGGTATTCAAGACAACTTACACTGCCGAGGTGTATGCCCGACTGTATATTCATGAGATTGTGAGGTTGCATGGAGTTCCCTTGTCCATCATCTCGTACAGAGGAGCTCAAGTCACCTCTCAATTTTGGAGATATTTCCAGAAGGGATTGGGTACGAAGGTAAATTTGAGTATCGATTTCCACCCTCAAACGGATGGGCAGGCAGAGCGCAGTATTCAGACCTTGGAGGATATGTTGGAGGCGTGTGTTATTGACTTCAAAGGAAATAGGGATATTTACCATTGATTGAGTTCATGTATAATAATAGCTATCATGCCAGCATTCAGATGGCCCCGTATGAGGTATTATACGGGAGGAGATACAGATCTCCGATTGGCTGGTTCGAGGTGGGTGAAGCTGAGTTGATTGGGCCTGACCTCGTACACCAGTCGATAGAGAAGGTAAAAGTCATCCGGGAAAGGTTGATGACAGCTCAGAGTCACCAAAGGTTATATACAGATGTGAGAAGAGGGGATTAGGAGTTCGAGGTAGATGATTGGGTGTGCTCGAAAGTGTCACCCATGAAGGGTGTCATGAGATTCGGTAAGAAGGGGAAGCTGAGTCCCCATTATATTGGGCCATACCAGATTGTAAGAAGGATTGGGAAGGTCTCCTATGAGTTAGACTTTCCTTCCGAGTTAGATGAAGTTCACCCGGTGTTCCACGTATCTATGCTGAAGAAGTATTTTGGGGACCCAACCTTAGTGATTCTAGTGGAGAGTACGGGTGTGAAGGACAGCTTAGCATATGAGGAAGTTCCAGTCCAGATTTTTGACCGACATGTTCGTAAGTTGAGGAACAAAGAGACAGCCTCCGTTAAAGTCTTATGGAGGAATCAATTTGTTGAGGAAGCTACGTGGAAAGCTGAGGAAGCGATAAAGTTCAGATATCCGCATCTATTCATGCTAAATGACGATGATGTCAAAGGAAAATACTCCTATCCTTAGCTTTTTCAAATGATTCCTTCCATTCAATTGATGTCTTGTTTTACTTCATTCTTGAGTCTAAGACAGAGATAGATATATGATGGATAGTGAGAGTTCGAGTGTTGCCGAGTCAGGAATGAGGTGAGATTTTGAGGTTATTTGAGTTCCCGTTCGACCTTTACTCATCATTCGAGGACTAATGATTCCAATGGGGAGATGATGTAACACCTCGTAAAATTACTAAAATGCCCTTAAACTTTATCATGTGTGTAACGTGTCTTCCAAAGCTCTGATGGATAATTCGAGACCTGAATTTGCGATTAGTGCAAAAAATAGAGTCGGAAAATGGTCTCGACTTGGCTTTATCACGAATTATTTTTTTCAAAGTGGGCCAAAGACAGTGAGGTTTCCATGCCCCTTCCGCGATGCAGAGAGGATGTGGAACCACACTTATACCTTTTTCAAAAATTTGACGAGAAATGAGATTTTGTGAAAAAGTTTGTATTTACACTAGTGCACGTTGCACACTAGTGTAGGAGGGAAACAATTTTTTATTTTAATTTGTGAAGGGCAATTTCATCATTTTCGACATATTTTTATATCCCCAATATGATTTAAACATATATTCGTACAAAAAAGGATTTAGACCCACTATTTTCAAAGATTGTAACGCAAGTTCTAAGAGAGAAAAAGGAGAGGAAAGTTGGGTGGGTTTCAGAGGAGAATTCAAAGTTCTTCAAAGATTCGTCATTTCCAAGTATGTAAAGGCTACCCAAAAGCATGGAACTAATCTTCCATGTATCAATGTAGAGTTAGGATGACAAGTTCATGATTAGATGTCTTGATTTATGAGTTCTTGAAAGTTCTTGAGTAATTACTTTAAGTTTTTGAATAACTACTTTAAATTCTTGAACAGTTGCTTTAATTCTTGAATACTATCTTGAATTCTCACTTTAAATCTTTAAACTACAATTTTATATCATGAACTAATGATCATCATGTTTAAAGTTATTGTATATTTTTATTCCATTATGTGATTGTGACTTAACCTTTAGAATTCCTCTCTATAAAGACTTGAATAATGGACTTAGGGGGACGTTAGAGCCTTGATTGTCTGAGTGTGATGTCTAAATGAGTCTGAGTCCTAAGTTAAGTGTGTTGATGATAGTGATGGCTGAAATTATTGTTGATAGAGTTAAATGGGTATAATTCGCTTAGATTGGATAGATAGTCTTGCCTGCAGATGTCAGGTGATGAGAGTTCTTGATGGATTGATAGACTTATGAGCATATTGAATCCTAGGAGGAGTATTAGCAACGAAATCGGTAAGAGTGAGTACCACTCAAACCCATTAACTATGTGGACAACATAGGAGAGGATTGGACCATGAAAACGGATGTTTCCTTTGTCCAGAAAGGGGACTTGACAAATTTTTGGATCCACTGATAGACTCGTCCTTTACTCCGGCAAGGTTCTGGACGGATGTGGCAATAACATCTCTTTGTTATATCACTACTGGCTCATAGGTAGTGGTTGTAGGTTATAGAAACTCCCAGATGGGTTTCATGATGATAGAATTCTGATGTGATATGATTGTTTGATGTTTGATGGATACGAAGTGATAGGGTCTGGTACTTTACTCTGAGGTAAGGATGAGTTATTGATGGGGGATTGTACATTGTTTCCTTCTTACTTTAGCCCGTTTTACATACAGTACTTTCCATGTACTAACGCCCCTCTTGCGCTGCATCATTTTATGATCCAGATACTATAGATCGAGGACTTCAGCAGCTCGATCATTGAGGTTCAAAGCTCTTCATTCGCAATAGAGGTGAGTCCTCCCCAACATTCGGAGGATATTTATTTTCATTGTTGTATAGTCCTTTTCACTTGATATTTGGTAGCCATGGCCTGTCATGGTACCGTTTCAGACTATATTATAGAGGCTTCCTAGACATAGATGTTGATGTCGGGGGTCCTTTTCCCTATTCTTTTCTTTATATTGAGACTTTTTTTTATCTATTCCATTTCCTTATGATAGACTGAAATTGATAGCGTTGAGCCTACTGATAGAATTATATCTTTATTATTTTTTCTGTTCCACTGATGAACGAATTGAACGATGGCAATGAGACTAGGTGGTCCGCTTGGGGACTAGCAATAGTCTCCGAGTGCCAATTACTTGTATGGTAACTTCCCGGGGTGTGACAGGCATCTATTTTAATGTTAGGTTTTTGACATCTTTGCTTTTAATTTGGGTCTGTAATTATTAGTAAATTTGAACTATATTGTGCATGAATGCTTGATTTTGGTGATATGGTATAGATGCACAAACTTGAGTAGTGAATTATGGTAGTTTTTACCTGTTGCAATTAGCTGTATTAGTCATAGTTGAGTAATGGGGGCCCTATGATGGATGGGTGACGACCGTCCTAAAGGCATTCGTCAAATCTTGTTCATGTAAAGTTTGGCAGTGCGCAGAACGAGCATCAAGTGCGAACTTTTGAACATAGTTGAGGGTAGCCGTTTAAACCTTGTAAATCATGAGTGTAGCATGCTTAATTCAATGAATTCATGTGAATACCATAACAGGAACTCTAGAGCAAACCTTGTGATAAAGATGTGCCAAGAGTGATCGAGCTAATTGTGAGTCTCTATTATGATAGATTCGAGAACTTGCTCGGTAGGTAGAGTAGACTTGGTAGGAATCATAACTAGAGGAGAGGATCTACGCGTTTCTTTGATAGATGAAATTAACCCTAGTTAGCCCTTGTTGAGCCTTAGCCTATTTTTTTACTAGCCACAATTCAAGCCAATCCCTTTTTTTTGATACAGTATCCGTTTTGATCCTAATTCCCTGGAGCTTGAGTATAGTGAATAAGAAGGGGGAGGGGTCTCGAGTGGACAACCGAGGTTTGAAAAATAGTAGATTGTGGAAAAAAAAAGAAAAAAAGTGAGAAAATTTTTAAATTGGTTAGTAAGTGTTGACCAAAACAGTGTTGGTCCGCGTTGCCTCAGCGTCAAGGAGCAGAGGCAGATGCACACTATTTTGGCCACTAGAAATTAAAAAAGGAAGCCAGTTATCCAGTGTTGATCCGCAATGCCTCCGTGTCGCGGATCCATCGCGGAGGTACATAGGTTTGAAAAAAATGAAGAGAAAAATCTTCTTTTCATTGTGCTTTTCCTTTTTGTCTTGTTTAGTCATTGTTTGTTTAGAGTGTCTGTGCTTTTGTAATGGGTTGATTTTGTGGCCCGATGGAAATAAATATGAGTGCTAAGAGAATAAATTCACAAAGGGTAAAGGAGGTTGTGAAACAAGGAAGCATGAGAAGTCGTGAAGTGTGTGCTACGAGCGCGTGGGAATTGAACCATGTCAGCCATATCCATAAATGTATTCCACCGACCTATAGCCTACATTATAGCCAATCAAAGACCTACGTGATCCTCTAAGGAAATTTCAACTAGGTCTACGTATACATTAAGGGCAAGCTTATGGAATCTAGGATCAATTTGAGACATCTTTTCGCAGAGTGAGAGTTGTTTGTGTACTTATTCTTAATCTTCTGAGTAGAGTTGTATTGGTGTGCATAGGTAATTCTTCTTGATGAGGGCACATGAATATTCAAGGTCAATCACTAGAGGAACTATTAATTATTCTTCATGAATCTACATGTATATATGAGTGACAGGAACGAGCAGTTTTTGCCCAAGGCACCAAAAGTTGTTCACCATTGTTCAGCGAGTGTGGCTGCATGATGTTTGTTGTACATACTTCCGCAGGAAGTCTCATGGATATGTAGTAGTTTGCCCGGGGACGGACAAAACTCTAAGTTTGGGGTGGTGATCTTAGGCATATTTATATGCCTAATTATCCAGTAATGCCCATAAATAGAGTTACTTTGGAGGACAAATTAATAAAATCTAGGTGTTTGAGTGTCGTTTTATCTTATTTTGTTAATGTAGGGCTGAGTGCGCATGTTGGTTGTGTTTTTGAAGGATTTTGCTTTGATTGGGAAGTTCAGAGTTCAACCAGGACTCGAGGAAAGAACACAACTTGGATCTCTGAGGATAAAAGTTAGTAGAGCCAAAAGACCAAAAATCCACGTGGTAGAATTAGGGACAAGGTTTGTGGAAGCTGAAAAAATGAAAAAAAGGCATGGAGCCAAAAAGTGTACAAGGTCCGCGTAGCAGACCTGTGCAAAAGATGTGCAGGATCATCCGGTCAGCAATTTAAGCAAATAGTCTGAAATACAAGGGGTCCGCAACTGAGGACCCGATGCGGAAAAGTCGAATTACAGGATTTTTATTATTACTCTATCCTAGACTTTAGGTTTTTACATTGGTTTTTACACAAGAACTGCAGTAAGAGGCGACGGAGAACACTTTTCCAACATAATTTGCTCTTTAGATTTGGATTTTGATGTTTTCCACTTCATTCATGATGTATTCCATTTTTATAAGTGGCTAAGTCTCCATGTTCTGGGGTTGTAGCAATAGACTATGTGTAGTTCTTAACTTTTGACATCTATGAATCGTTTCTTTCGATTATTCCTGTGTTATTTTTATTTATACTTCAGAGTCTGGCCAAACAGGGAGTAAATTCGTTGTTCACTCTGGATTCGAGAGATGTTGGAGTGGATAGAGCACAATAGCATAGGGAGCTTGTTCAATACTAGGAAACTAGGTTGATTCGTGTAAGGGAGACCCGTGGCAACTATGCTTACACCTTGCTTGGTTCATATACGGGAAGATAACTTTAATACATTTTTATTGGTCAGTCTATCTCCGCTCAACGATGTAATTAGGTAATCAATAATGGTAGGCCGACAGAGATATGCAACCCTCTGTAGGTAAATTAAACTCGATGAATCAATAATCAGGAAACCAGACATAGGTAGGCATTGTTAAGACTAGACAGAGTTGTGATGGTTATAACCCTAGAATTGTCCATCCATTGATATCTTGTCATGAAAATCAGATTAATTTACTAGCAATTTGTTCTTTCTAATTTATTTTACTCAACCCCAAAACTCTTCTTACTATAAGCACCATAAACGTGATAATCGAGAGTGATTACTAATTTCCATTAAATCCTTTGAGTTCGACAACTCGACTCTTTAATTAGGGACACTATATTACTTGTGAGACCGCGTACACTTGCGTGTGATGGGGAGCAACAAGCATTCATCTATATCTAAGTAAAAATCACTTAAAAAAACAATTAGAAACACCCTCTTGTGATCCTCCATGAAGGTCCAAATCTGGATTGCATTTCCAGCTTGCATGTCATTTTGTCTAGCAAATTAGGCCCACCCACGAGTGAAAACTTTAATAGTCACAGCACAACTGTAGCATTGCTACCATCTCTCCGTCATCCTTTCAAAGGAATTTCAAATGATCGGCTATCTATTTCATAAATCAACACTTTCTGTCCATTAATGCTCTCCAATAGTTGGAGATCACTATCACTGAGCAAGCAACCCTTATAAATCAAGTTCAACACTTTGATATAATAAATATTAATTTGTTAATTAAATAATAACTTTATAATATAATATAATATTATTTATGATTATGATAAAATTAATATAATGAATATTAATTAATTAATGAAATAATATCTCTATAAAATAATTTTTTTAATGATTCTGATAAAATTAACTTAAAGAGGTTTATTGTATGTTAGTATTAATTAATACTATTGAAATTATGATTTTTATTTATAGTAATAATTATGTAGGTCATGATCAAGGTTCTGGAAGAATTGCAAGACCAATTGTTGTAACATGAAACGTTGATTTTATTTTCTGAACTCTTATTGGTATATAGAAAATTTTAAGTAGTTGAATTCAAAGTTCTATAATATTAACAAAGATCTATTATCATTTTTAATTTGTCTTATTAATAATTTTTATACATTTTAACAAGGGTTTTATGACAAAAATGACATCTTTTTCTAAATACCAATAACTTTTTAAGGAGATTTTGATTTTAAATTAATTAGTTGATTTGGTCGAACCTAGTACTATATTTCAAAGTGTGAACACCCTTAGAAATGTTATTTGAATTTTTTGGCCTTATTTTTTCACCATTTTTCTCTATATTATTAGTTAATTATATTTATAATATTGGCTTTTAAAATAGGCACAATATACAAATTTGACCATAAACTTGGAGCGAAATTATAAGTTGGAACTCCAACTTTCAAAGTGCATAATATAGACGCTCCAACTTGCCAATTCCTGAACATGTAAACACAACATGCTGACCTGGCACAACATATGTTTAACACGCAAATGAGGCGCGTATGAGGAGTGTTTGTGACCGTTTCAACATTAAAAAAGAATGAATCGACCCTTTTACCCCTACTACATGTTTTTATATATATACTATTTATTTTCAAATTAAAAAAACCACTTTCTTCCTCTTCTTTTTAGCATTTTTCTCTCCATTTTTAACACAATTTTTTTTTTACCTTTTTTGATAAATAATGAATTCAAATATTTTTTGTCATTTTGGAAAAAGAGCTATAATGATAATTTCTTGGTCCGCAAATAATCCAGGTCGTTGGTTTCTTGGATGTGAAGATGATCGAGTATGATATATCAATTTTTTTGTTTAAATTTTAATATTCAAGATTCAATTTTTTTGTTTAAATTTTATTTTCTTTAATATTCAAGATTCAATTTTTTTGTTTAAATTTTATATTTTAATATTCAAGATTCAATTTTTTTGTTTAAATTTTATTTTTTTTAATTTTTTTAAGGAATACCACATGTAAAATCGGAATGTGACATGTCAAGGTTTAGCTTGCGTGGACGAACGTGGCATCGCAATATTGGACGAAAAAAACACGTCAGCTTGATTGTAACTCACGCGCTTAGGCAACTTGGACCTTGTATTCAAATGTTTAGGAATGAGCAAGTTGGAGTGCCTATTTGTGCAAGTTGAAAGTTTGAGTTCCAACTTATAATTTCGCTCAAAGTTTAGGGTCAATTTTGTGTATTGTGCCTTTAAAATATATGGAAGACTTCTAAATTTATCTTATTTGATAAACTTCTACTTATTTCTTATTTGAATCAAGAAAATACCCTACAGTGGCTAAGGAAAATTCTAATTTACCATAGGTTCTAATTAGTTGTAATGACCCATCAAAATATTTTTGAGAATTGTCCTCTTGTTTTCTTAAAATATTTTCCCGGTAAAAATTTTAGTGGGTATTTCGATAACTAAGACTAAAAGACTACGTATTATTGAGGGGGGAGACAAAACTTATTGGTTGTATATCTTGGGGGGGGGGGGGCGAACAAAAATTAGTGGAATCCATAGAATCTTGCACTAGCTTTATTGTAAAGATTTGTTTACTAATTTATAAGGAGACAAGAACTAATGAAAAATTTCTATCTTTAATAAAGAAAACCCACTAGATGATTTTTTGCTGCTTAGAGAAGTATATATATAGGACCATATACATCATTTCTTTAGCAAATTAATCAGATTAGAAAATAAAGAAGCAGAAGGGTCTGACGAGGCTCACTTGCATTATCGACGGCTTCCAGGTAAAGAATAAACTTTTCCTCCAAATTCCATCTTTAGTTAGTGAAGTTGTGGAACGTTGCTTGTTTAAGGAAAAGGGGCTGTTGGATTAGTGAGTTGGGGTGGTGACGTGTTGTTTCAAGAAGCCAGGAAATGTTAATTTTTTAATTTACTTCTAGATGGAGACAAACAACAATTAAAGTAAATTATTTTTACATGCTAGAACATTAATATAGAAATTATTGGTTACTAACAATTATGTAGGTGTCTAACATATAGTGAAAGCAATCAGTAGATTCATTATTTGCAAATATGAAAAGAAGAGGCGGCCCATCTCTACTGAAATTATGAGCTACACGTAATATTAGTCATGTTGCTTAGTGTATTGTATTTACATATTCTATAATTTAGTATCTACTGTTATTAGTAATCAAAGATTTTTTAAGAGTTGTTCTCTAGGAATTTACAAGTGGACGAGCTGATTATTGTGATCGTGAGTTTAGGGGTTATAATAAATTAATTCTATAGAAACCTTAAGGGAGAGGATGAGAGCAATTATGTAAGATCATGTTTCTTGGACAGATAGTGGGTTAAAAGAGAATATAAGGGATGCTTGGTGTTTACTAGATGGACCGCCAAATTGCAAACTGCACCTACACATTCATTAAATTGGAATATTTCTTATATGTATGTATATGTCTTTCACCAGTTCACATTTTCCTGTAATATTGGGTCTCCGTTAGTCAACATTATTACAGTGTGTATTCAGACGTATACATATATGTATGCTTTCTTATATTATTTGGAGGAATAATGATATAACCCAAAACTTGATTAATTTAGATGAGTTTTTCAGTCAGGCTATACCTATAGTAGTTTAGGTGTTGTAAGTTTTGAAATTTTATTGTGAATTATTTTTTTGATTAGATTGTGGTGCTACAGACTCTATTCTAAAGAGAAAGACACAAGTACTTGATTGATCGTGGTTCGATAAAGGTAAGTGGATTTTCAAAACTTTGTAATTCTCGTAGAATTCTCAAACTTTATAAGAAATGGGGTGATTAGTTGTTGTGTCACTTTGAAAAATATGGTTAAGTGATGAGAATTCTATATTTTTGAGATATAATGTTGTGGTTGGTGATTATGAATGGATTGTTTGTGGAATTCATCTCATGTGCATTCACTGTATGTCATACATATTTGCATTAGTTCTGGATATGGATATGAGTAAGATGATAACAATTGGGGCCGATGTCTTTATCGGCTGAGATATGATGCTGAGGTCTTTGTCAGCGAAATTGTGATGTTGAAATATTTACTTGTGATATTGTGACGCCGAGGTCCTTGCCTAAGAAAAATTATGATCTTGAAATCTTTTGTGATGCCGAGGTCTTTGCCAGCGATAATATTATGCCGAGGTCTTTACCGGTGATGATGTGATGTTGAAATATTATCAGAGATGGTATGATGCCGAGGTCATTGCTGGTGATTATTGCATAAGCATTGCATCTCATCATTGCATATTCTTGCATAACATGATGTCATTCTTGTAATTGATTGTGTTCTCTTGTGAGTTGTTGCTTGTGCTTTGAAATTTTGATATTGTGAAATACTATCTTTATTATTATGTGTTGCTGGACTGGATTGACTTTCTGTGCGGTTGTAGTCATGGAGGTCGATTGGAATGAAAAGAGCTTGAGTATTCTATTAGACTTACTTCGTTTTGTTAGTTGACTTGTTGGGTACCACGTTGTACTTGGTACTCACCCCTTGCTTCTACAATTGTGTAGGTTGTGAGCCCGGACAATGAATAGTATTTGTTGACACTCAATTTTTACCCTCCACAATATGAATTAATTATGGAGCTTTTAATTTTGACAATTTGAAATAATTTATTTTAAAAATAAGAAAAACACTTTTCAAATAAATACCTTTTTATTTTAAGAATTATTATTTCGGAATTGATTTGATTTAGTTCAGATTGATAATATTAAAAGCTCTTAAATTAATTTGTATTAATTCATCATGTAGTCAAATTAGTCAATAGAATTCATTTTGATTACTTTTAATTGGGTAAAATTGCAATCGAATTGGCCAAATTTTAAATCAAATACCCCTACCCTTGAACCCAATTTTTCAACTTTCTTTTAGACCCAATTCATTTAAGACCAAACCCAATCCATTGTTTTGGTCCAATACCCCTTAACCGACTCATTTCCTTTTATTTGTAGCCTCTGTTATTATACACATTACCCATATTATACATATATTCCCTACGTGAACCCCACGCGCCCCCAATCCCTTTTTCTTCTTCTTCTTTCTTTTTCCCCTACGCGTACACCTAATCGACCTCATCTTCTTCTTCCTCAAACCAACAACACCCGAAAAACTCCAATGTTCCCTCAACAAACTCCCTCATACGTGTCTCTCTTTCCTCCTTCCCAGTACTATTCCATTGAGAGGAATTCGACATATAGCATCATCTCAGTCCTATCGAGACTTTTCATCCAAAATTAACGGTTGCAATCAAGGATCCATTGAGAATCCTCACAACTCAGCATGTTTGGAATTCAAATTTAGAATTCAATTTGAGCCCTAAATCCTGATTTTACCCATCATTTTTCCCACCCGTGTTGCCCTAATTTTGGGGCTATATATTTCCTCATCTATCACCATTTGGACGGCGGGGGCGGGGAAGGGGGGGGGGTTCTTCATTTTTCTTATACACTAAAACTTCTATTTGAAGAGTTGAGTAAACTTTTCCAGAAACTGGTTCAATTCTGAAGATTCCTGAGTTTGGGAATTCCCGTTTGAGCTTGAAGGTTATCAAAGAAAGCTCTGTTTGATGTGGAAGTTTGGCTCAAGTTCAAGGTCTTAGGTCACTGCCCAGAAAAAGGTAACACCTTCGTTTCGCTTATCTCATTTTCGTTTAAGTGTCATACATTGTGAAAATCTTGAAGTTATCGAGTTTTCATGCTTGTTTTGAGTTTGTTTTAACTAGAAATGCCCTATTTTGACGAGTAGATGATGTGGTATTGTTGTTACTGGTTGCTGAGACATTTTTTGAAATCACAGAGTCATGTTTGAGCTTAAGAGTCCTGTTTTAATGTTGGTTTCATGCTTCCATTTAAGACTTTGTTGTGTTTGGTCGATTTCAAGCTTTCCCAGTTAAGTGATGTTTTAAAACGTTATTTGTGCTATTCTGAGACGGCCTGTGAACTTAGGATTCTTGATTGAGTTCACTCTTATCTTGCACCTTTGTTTCAGTCATATTACTGCTGAGCATGTGAACGTTTTGGGTTATTGTGTATCATTTCGTTTCTATCTTCTTCTAGCCGTATTTGCTATTGATGAATTTTTTGTCAAGCTTTTGATATCTAGTATGGTGGCTGTTTGTCCCTTCACTGGCTGTAAATGTCACTGTCTGGTTGTTTTTCTTTGGGCATCATTCATATAGGTTTTGGGAATACTAGTGCAATCTCATGAAACATATATTGAGCATCTGTTTCGTTTATCTTGAATACAACATACAACAACATACCCAGTACAATCCCACAAGTGGCGTCTGGGGAGGGTAAAGTATATGCAGACCTTACCACTACCTCATAGAAGTAGAGAGGCTGTTTTCTGTGGACCCTCATCTCAAAACCCAAAAGCAGATAGAACTAGATATGACAAATGAAAGTGAAGGAGCAAAAAAAAGCGACTAGATCGACTAATAGTACATAAAACATGACAGTATGTAACTACAATAAAACTAACACATAATTCGACACATACACACACACCCAAAGAAACAAACGCACACTCCCCCTAACCCTACTATACCCCACCTAACCCTACCAATTAGCCTACTACCCTAATTCACGACCTCCACTTCTTCCTATCTAAGGTTATGTCCTCAGTGAGATCAAGTTCTGCCATATCATGTCTAATCACTTCCTTCCAATATTTCTTCGGTCTTCCTCTACCCCTCCGAGTAGCTCCCAACGACAACCTCTCGCACCTCCTAACAGGAGCATCGATACTCCTTCTCTGCATATGTCGAAACTATCTCAGTCTCACTTCCTTCATCTTTTCATCCACCGGGACCACCTCTAGCTTCTCCCGAATGATCTCATTCCTAACCTTGTCACTCCTGGTGTAGCCATACATCTATCTCAACATCCTTATCTCTGCGACATGCATCTTCTGAACATGTTCCTTTTTACTTGGCCAACAGTCCACCCCATACAACAACGATGGTCTAACTACCACTGTATAAAACTTACCGTTGAGTTTAGGTGGTATCTTCTTATCACACAATACTCCAGAGGTAAGCCTCCACTTAGACCATGCTGTCCCAATACGATGTGTGATATCATCGTCAATATTGCCACTGCTCTGGATGATGGATCCCAGATACATAAAGTTTTCCCTCTTGGGGATAGGTTGAGTTGCAAGCCTCACATCATAGTTTGCTACGTCCCTCTCAACACTGAATTTGTATTCCAAGTATTCAGTTTTGGTCTTGCTCAATTTGAACCCTTTGGACTCCAAGGCGTGTCTCCAAGCCTCTAACTATCATTAACTTTAGTCCGAGTCTCATCAATTTGTACTATGTCATCTGTAAATAGCATAAACCATGGTACCTCCTCCTGGATAGATCACGTCAGCTTATCCATCACCAAGGCAAATAAGAAAGGGCTCAACACAGATCCTTGGTGGAGTCCCATCTCAACAGGAAAATACTCTGAGTCTCCTCTTACCATTCTTACTCGAGTTTTGGCTCCATCGTACATGTCCTTAATCGCCCTGATATATGCCACTGGGATACCCTTCGCCTCTGGACACCTCCATAAGACATCCCTTGGGACTTTGTCATATGCCTTCTCTAGATCAATGAACACCATATGAAGGTTCTTCTTTCT
>JAABOM020130675.1:0-60990 GCA_011800125.2 Solanum clarkiae
GTTTAACAAATATGGAGAGTAAGCAGGGTATGGTGTTCCCCATGATGCCCTAACTAAGTATCACCAAATCACCTAATTCTTTTATAGAATGTAGAATGCAGGACGGTAATTTAAGTTCACCAAACCCTTTGGCCCAAGCGAGAGGTGAATTTCACTACATGACTTGGTCCATCTCCGCGGTGTGAAATTAGTAACCCTTACCTATTAGTCCTTGTAAGACATCCCCCTTGGCCTAGTTTTGGTTGATTAGATGAGAACACATTAATCGAATCCTATTAATTAGTCTCTCTTCCTATTCAGTACTAACTTGGTCCAGTCAACTAAGTGAGCTCTAATGTTGGCCACCACTAGAAAACATGCAAAATGAAGAGATCTAGTTAATATATGCATGCACACTTTCCAAAAATTATGAATTATCTGATTTTACCTTGTTAGTTCTTCATAGTTCTGACAACTCTAGTTGTGGATTTAGCTACAAATATTTTGTGTAGATGCAAAACTTATGAATTGGAATAACATTATAGAGAACTTAAACAATTGAATTAAGCACAAGTAAATCTAAGCATCAATAATAATCACAAGATTATAAGGTCAAATGAAAATGCAAGTGTTTCTCCAAAACTATCCAATGTTTTGTCTACTCAATCTTACTATTTTTCTCTCAATTGTTCAAACTCTCCCTGAAATTGTAACAAAAATACCCTAAAACCTATTTATAATATTTGAAATAGAAGTCCTAAATAAAAAAGGATAATTGGGTCAGCACGTTTCACGAATAGCTTTACGAGTCGTATTATGTTCCATGGCCCGTAATCGGGCATTCATACATTACTGCTACAAAATTGGACTTGTGATCTACAATACCCCTCTATGGCCTGTAAACTGTTCTACATCTTCTAGGGGATTTCATCTGATGAATCTTCAGAAAGTCCTTGTTTTTTTGATCTTCACGGCACGAGACACCATCTACAACTTGTAAAACAGTTCATTACCCATCTGCATGTTTGTAGAACATACTTCAGAAAATCAGTCCTCATTGGAATTATCCACGAAACCTCTTTTACGACCCGTAGAATGCACTATGACCTGTAAATGGTCTCGCACATCATCAAAAACAACAACTTTTGCATAATCTTCCCAAAATCACTGCCAATCCTACAATCTTGCAAAATAAACACAAAATCCCATAAAATCAACTAATATCGCTTTGAGAACACATAATATTCCAACTTTTTAGCATCAAAAATTGTTGTATTTTGATAACACATCAATTAGTTATATCCTTCTTATGCCTCTGTAAATTGTAGAACCCATAAAGTCAAGTTCCAATTTCTAGATGAGCCTATTCTTGAATGGAAGGGTAGTGACTCCGCTATTAAAGGTCGATTTATTTCCTACCTTAAGGCCTAAAAGATGATCTCGAAAGGGTGTATTTATCATATAGTGAGGGTCAAAGATATGGAGTTTGAGTAACCTACTATTGAATCAATACTGATGGTGAATGTGTTTCTAGATGTGTTTCCCAAAGACTTGCCCGGTATACCTTCCACAAGGGAAGTAGACTTTGGCATAGACCTTCTCCGGATACTCAACCTATCTTTATTCATCCTTATCATATGAACCAGTTTAGTTGAAGTAGTTAAAGGATTAGTTGAAGGATTTCTTGGAAAGGGGTTTATTAGGCCAAGTATATCTATATGGGGTCCTCTAGTGTTATTTATAAGAAAGAAAGATAGATAGATCTCTTCGGATATGCATTGATTATAGGCAATCGAATAAGATAATCATCAAGAATAGGTGTCTGTTGCCAAGGGTTGACGACTTATTTGATCAACTTCTAGGGCCTACCCATTTCTCAAATATTGACCTCCATTCTGATTATCATCAGTAAAAGGTTAGGGAGTTCCTAATACAGCTTTTCGGACTATGTATGTGCACTTTGAATTTATGGTGATTTCATTTGGTTTGACTAATGCTCTAGTTGTGTTTATGTATCTTATGAAATGAGTGTTCAATCCATTCCTTAATAGTTTTTTGGTTGTCTTCATCGATGATATCCTTATTTATTCTCGAAGTGAGCAAGCGCATATGGATCATTTCTGGCTGGTCTTCAGACTTTGGGGGATAAGAAGTTGTATACTAACTTTAGCAAATGTTAGTTTTTGTTGGGTGAGGTAGATTTTCTTGGTCACGTGGTATTCAGTGATGGCATTAATGTTGACCCGAAGAAGACTAAGGCCATGAAGAATTGACCTAGACCATTGACTTTTTTGGATATCTAGAGTTCTCTTCGGTTGGCTGCTTATTATAGTTCATCAAAGGGTTCTCATCCATTGCATCGCATTGACCAAGTTGACTCAAAATAAGGCCAAGTTTGTATGGTCGGATGAATTTGAGAAGAGATTTCAGACTTTGAAGGATCAACTTACATTGGCTCCTATTTTGATTTACCAAATTTCTTAGATAGATTTATGGTGTATTATGATGCTTCTCAGATTGGTTGGGTTGTGTACTTATGTAAAATGGTAAGGTGATATCTTATGCATTAAGGCAATTGAACATGTATGAGCATAATTTTCTGACTCATGATCTAGAGTAAGCGGTGGTGGTATTTGCCTTGAAATTTGGAGACACTATTTGTGTGGGTTGCATGTTGATGTTTTCATTGATCACAAGAGTTTGTAATATGCGTCCACTCAAAGGGATCTTAACTTGAGGTAAAGGAGGTGGTTGCAACAACTAAAGGACTATGACATGAGTGTGCAATATCATCCCAGCAAGGCAAATGTTGTGGCCAATGCTCTTAGTCGACTATCTATAGGAAGTGTGGCTCATGTTGACAAAAGGAAGAAAGAGTTGGCTAGAGTTGTTCACTGTTTGCCTAGTTGGGTGTTAAGTTAGTCAACTGTAATGATGGTAGTATTCTTGTGCAGAATGGGGCCTAATCTTCTATGGTTGTTGATATAAAGGCTAAGCAAGACCTGAATCCATCATTGGTTAGGTTAAAGAAATTGGTTGCTAAAAAGAAGATAGAGGTTTTCTCCCAAGGGGAATATGGTGTGCTTCGGTATCAAAATCGGTTATGTATTCTAGATGAGGATGATCTTAGGAGGGTGATCATGAGTGAATCCCATACGTCTTATTATTCTATTCATATGGAATTTACTAAACTGTATTAGGATTTGAGGGGAGTGTATTATTGGCATGCTGTGAAGAAAGATATAGGTAAGCTTGTATCCGGATGCCCTAATTGTGAACAAGTGAAGGTAGAGCACCAAACGTCCAGTGGTTTGGCCTAAGATATTGAAATTCCTACTTGGAAGTGGGAAGATATGCACATGGATTTTGTGGGTGGATTACCCCAAACCCGAAGGCAATTTGACTCCATTTAGGTTATTTTTGACTGATGTACTTCCAAAATAAACCACTTTTGATACTTAAAAATTGGAATTTTATGTGTTCTCAATGTGATGTTAGTTGGTTTTATGTGTTTTTGTGATTAGATTTGCAGGATTACTGGTTGGCCATGATTTTGGGAAAAATTGCAGAAGTTGCTAATTATTGTTGTTATACATGACCCTTTATGGGTCGTAGATCATTGTACGGGCCAAGGGAGGTTTCGTGAAGATTTCTAGTGAGGACAGATTTTTGAAGTTGATTCTACGAACATGCAGATGAGTCATAGAGATGTTTATGAGTCATAGAAGAGGATTCTTGCCTGAGGATCAAAGGATTGGACTTGCGAGAATGTCATCAGGTGAAATCCCCTTTTGTAATCCACTTTACGACTCATAAAGTAGTTCATTGAAATGCCCCAAAAAGTACCCGAAAATGTGCCTCAAAAATGCCTATAATTGTAATTTCTATATATCTCAAAATTCATGCATGATATCAAACATTTGACTTCATATTATTGATTAGAGGGTAAAATTGAGTGGGGGATGGGTATAACTAGGATTTTAGAAGATCCGTAGCAAAAAATGAATTTTGCCAACTTTGCAATTCCAGTAAGGGTCCGTGATACCTCCGCAATGTGGACCCATCGCGAACCCGTGTATTTTGTTGCCAGTTTTTCTTGTTTCAGTCTAAGGCCTTAGGTTCATGGACCTAAGTCTTTCTATGCGTAAAAATACCTATACTTAGTCATTTTTCAACCCATATCATTCAAGACATTCCCCAAAACCCTCTCTAACATTCCCCGAATCTCAAGAAATTCATTCAAGCTTCAAGTTCTCATTTAAATCTTCATCAAGGGAATCCCCAAACTTGAGGTATGTTGGTTTCAACCATTGGGTCCTTTCAACCATGGTGCTCAACCTTCCTTTTATGTAAATTGCATGTTTTCAAGTTAGATTATCTATGGGTATTTCTTAAAATGAAATTGATTATAAACTATGTTGGGATTTCATAAAATGTTGACTATTTAAGCATGTTTTGAGCTATGAATCTACGGTCTATCATGAGATTTGAAGTGGTATTTCAATGTATTTTGAATGCGGGTGTTACCAAGTGTCAGTGGGTTGATTTACATTAAGCTTTCTCACATGATTTCACTCTTGAATTCCACGTTTCTGAACTAGCATTATACACCCGGCAAGTGTTTGATAAAAAGTTTGGTTAGGGGTTCTTGAGTTATTGATGATCTATCGCATGCCCTATGAGTAAAGTGACTTTATGATGATGAAAGTAATGAATATATTTGATGAATTTATGAAAAACATATGTAGTGTTGCAAGTTGACCACACCTTGTTGAGGGGGTGATATGCCTCAACAACTTTGATGGGGGATGCTATGCCCATCTACCATGTTGAGGGGTATATACCTAGACCACTTTGATGGGGGGTGCAATTCCCCTCTACCATATTGAGGGGTATACACTTTGGCCACTTTGATGAGAGGTGACATGTCTATCTACTATGTTGAGGGATATATATCTTGACCACTATGATGGGGGTGATATGCCCATCTACCAATTGAGGGGTATATACCTCAATCACCTTCCAAGAGGGTGACATGCCTTGGATTCCCAGTACTTGTTTACTTGGTCTATGATGATGGTCTCTTCCTACACAAGTAATATGTCTTATACAAGCACGTTTTACTTCAAGCATTGATCATACATGCCATAATGTTTTTATACTATTCATTGCCTATATTTATGTATTTTGACTATGTGTCCTATCTCTTGTTTCATTGCATTCTACATACTTAGTACATTTAAATATACTAATGCATACTCTATGTAAACATGATGTTACAATGTATGAATCGGAGCTCTTCACGGTCATCCTCCATGTGGCTAGTTGTGATATCTTGAAGATAAGCTCTGGTGAGTCCTCAATTTCGGGAACAGTAGTTATGCTACTCTTTCTTATGTTATTTCTTTATGTTCAACTCTTGCTAGTATCAAGGTGAGCTCGGAAAGTGTCTTGGCCCCTGCTCAAGTCTATGTTTAAAGGTGTTGTTGGACAAGTGATGTAATTATGTTATGTTCTTGACTCTTGTTCGTTTATGGTTATGTAAAACTTCTCTTAGTCCCTTTATCCCAATATTTTTACTCTTTTGTTGTTGTTTAATTGCTTTCGCGACCACGAATGTGCAAATGATATGCTAAGAGGCTTTTTTGGGGACCCTTTGATTCCCATTCATCGTGCCATTTCTAGGCCCTAGGGTTTAGTCGTGACAAACTTAGTATCAAAGCACTAAGTTGTTAATGGTCCTCGGCATCCGACATACCAAGATGATTAGAGTCTTTTTCATGGTTGTAAAGTGCACCACAATTATGAGTAAGAGGCTGTGAGGCATTTTTGGAAATATTTCCCTTCTTTTTTATCTATGTCGTGCTATAGGGGCTAAGGTAAGGTTTTTACCTTAAAAAATGTTCTTTTCTATGCTAGATCATTCCTATTCCAAGAGGAAGAAGAGCTCATTCACCCAAGGAGCAATCGGCCCCTCCTGCTCCTGAAGCCCCTCTTGAAGGGGGAGCAGCTTATGAAGAGTTTTCGGATGCTATTACCATGCTAGCCCATGATATTCCTAATCGAATCAACTAAGGGGACCAAGCCCCTCGAGGGTGAGGGATTTTACTAGGTTGAACCTACCGGAGTTCCATGGGTCTAAAGTGGATGAGGATCTTCAAGAATTTATTAAGAAGATGTACAAAGTATTGTCTATTATGGGTGTTAATTCGGAGGAGAAAGCGGAGTTAGCATCCTACCAACTCAACGGGGTGGCCCAAATATTGTTTACTCAATGAAAAGTGAAGAAGAGGAATAACAATGTAATCCTTTAGGAGGAGTTAAGGTGGAGGTTCTCAACCAATTCTTCCCTCTTGAGCTAAGGGAGGCCAAAATGATGGAATTCAGGAATCTAAAGCAAGGATCTATGAGTGTGAGGGAGTATGCCCTCAAGTTCAACTAACTCTCTAAATATGATCCACAATTGGTGGTTGAGCCAAGATCTATGATGAACAAGTTTGATGAATAAGAAATTTCATCCTGCCATATAGATAGGTGATATGGACTTGTCCCACCCCATGACTTATGCCAATCAATTGGAGGGCGAGAAGTTGAGAAAGAGGAGAATGGGTGAGGCCAAGAGGGCCCGTTTTGAAGGTAGATTCCAAAGTCCCAAGGGTGGCCAATTTCATCAAGGTCAAGTGTCTTCTAATGCTCCTACTAGAATATTTTCTAATAACAACCCAAGGGTCAGAGGTAGTGGTGGTGTGATGCCTAATCCTATGTACCCAAGATATGGTAGAGGTCACAATGGCCCATGTTAGAAGGATACTAATGCTTGTTATGGGAGTGGTGAAGTGGGTCTTAAGGTAATGGATTGTCCTCGTAATCGCAATAAGGGTGTAGAGGATCATCCACATGGCAAAGATGCAAATGCAGATCCTAGGGGAAAAGGATGCCAACAAGGTGGTGCCCTAAGGCACAATCGGTTCTATGATCTTCAAGGGAGATAAGGGGTCTATAGAAATTATCCCTTTTTTGTTTTGAATAAAATGTTGCCTTGTGATTTTATTGAGTTGGATATGGTGGATTTTGATGTTATTCTTGGGATGGATTGATTTCATGCATATTATAACTCTATTGATTCTAGAACCAGTAGGATTAAATTCCAATTACATAATGAACTTGTCCTTGAGTGGGAGAGTTATGATATGGTGGTTAGGGTCGGTTTATTTCTTGCATTAAAGCGCAAAAGTTATTTTCTAAGGGGTGTATTATAATCTTGTGAGGGTTAGGGATGTTGAGTCCAAAGTCCGTCCCATAGAGTCAGTTCTGGTGGTTAATGAATTCCTTGATGTCTTTCCTAGTGAACTTTCCAGTGTTCCTCCTGAAAAAGAAAATAGATTTCGGCATCGACCTCCTTCCCAATACTCAACCATTTCTATTCCCCCTTACCATATGGTCTCGGAGGAGTTGAAGGAGTTGAAGTACAAATTGAGGGATTTTTTTAGAGAAGGGTTTTATTAGGCCTAGCCAATCAACTTGGGGTACACCGGTGTATTTGTAAAGAAGAAGAAGGATGGTACTCTCTGAATGTGGATTGATAACTAGCAACTTAATAGGGTAACCATGAAGAATAAGTACTTTCTACTAATGATTGATGATCTTTTTTACCAACTTCAATTGGCTAGTCACTTCTCTAAGATTGATCTTCGGTCCAGGTATCAAAAAGTGAAAGTGAGGGAGTGTAACATTCCCAAGATGGCCTTCCGGACTAGGTATGGGCACTATGAGTTTATGGTTGTATTTTGGGTTGGCCAATGCACTATCCATCTTCATGCATCTTATCAATAGGGCCTTCAAACCCTACCTTGATTTGTTTGTAGTGGTTTTTATTAATGATATCTTGATCTATTCCCATGTTAAGGAGGAGCATGTGGATCACTTGAGGGTGATGTTGCAAATCTTGAGGGAAGATAAGTTGTATGCCAAATATGAAAAATGAGAATTTTTGTTGAAATAGGTTGTCTTTCTAGGTCATGTGGTGCCGAGTGATGGTATTAAGGTGGATCCTAAGAAGACGAGGGTGATTAGATATTGGCCTAGACCTTTGACTCCATGGGACATTAGAAGTTTCTTGGGTTTGGTGAGTTACCACCGGAGGTTTATTAGTGGTTACTCTTCTATTGCTTCTCTCATGACTAAGCTGACCTAAAAAAGGCAAAATTTGTGTGGAACGATGAGTATGAATAGAGTTTCCAAACTTTGAAAGATAAGCTTGTATCTGCTCCTATCTCGTCTCTACCAAAAGGGTTGAAAGGATTTGTTGTGTATTGTGATTCCTCAAGAATTGGTTTGGGTTGTGTTTTGATGCAAAATGGTAAGGTGATAGCATATGCCTCTAGACAACTTAAGATGCATGAAAAGAATTATCCTACTCATGATCTTGAATTGGCTAACGTGGTATTTGCTTTGAAAATTTATTGTCATTATTCGTATGGGGTTCATGTTGATGTGCTTACCGATCATAAGAGTCTCCAATATGTGTTCGCCTAAAAGGATCTCAACTTGAGATAACGAAGGTGGTTAGAGCTCCTCAAAGATTATAATATGAGTGTGCACTATCACTCCGGTAAGGCTATTGTTGTGGCCGAAACTCTAAGTAGGGTGTCTATGGGTAGTTTATCTCATGTTGATGATAGTTGCAAAGAAGTTCCTAGGGAGGTCCATCAGTTGGCTAGATTGGGGGTTAGGTTGGAAGAGGTTGATAATGGTGGGATTGTGGTTGTTGATGGTTCTAAATCTTCATTGGTTGAAGAGGTGAAGGCAAAGCAAGATCATTACCCCGCCTTGTTATAGTTGAAGCCCTTGGTGAGAGATGGAAAGGTGGAGGTTTTCTCCCAAGGGGGAGATGGTGCCCTTAGGTACCAAGGTAGATTGTATGCCTAGTGTTGGTGACTTGAGAAAGAAGATTTTAGATGAGACTCATAATTCTTCCTATTCTATTCACCCTAATTCTGCAAAGATGTATACGGATTGAGGGAAATATTTTGGTGGGGTGATATAAAGAAAGACATTGCTAATTTTGCATCCAGTTGTCATAATTGCCAACAAGTTAAAGCCGAGCATCAAAGGTCTGGTGGCCTAGCCCAAGATATTTAGATTCCTACTTAGAAGTGGGTGGAAATTAACATTGATTTTGTGGTTGTGTTGCCTAAGACTAGAAAGCATGTTGTATCTATTTGGGTTGTGGTTAATAGAATGACAATGTCGACTAATTTCCTACTGGTTTAGACTACTTATGGTGCCGACGATTTTGCCAAATTGTATAGTCATGAGTTGGTTAGATTGCATGGGGTGTCCTTGTCTATCATTTCAGATCGTGGTGCTCAATTCACTTCTCACTTTTGGAGGTCCTTCCAAAGAGGTCTTGGTACCAAGGTTAAGCTTAGTACAGCCTTTCACCCTCAAACAGATGGCCAAGCCGAAAGAACAATCTGAACTCTTGAGGATATGCTTGGAGCATGTGTTTTGGAGTTTAAGGGTAGTTGGGATGAACATCTTCCACTCATTTTGCTTGCATACAACAATAGTTACCATTCAGGCATTGGTATGGCTCCTTTTGAGGCTCCTCTATTATAGACATTGTAGGTCCCGAGTTGGATGGTTTAAGGTGGGAGAGATGGCTTTCTTCCATCCGGATTTGGTTCTGGAGGTCATGGAGTAGGTCAGGTTGATAAGGGAAAGGCTGAAAACAGCCCAAAGTAGAACAAAGTCCTAAGCCAATGTGAGGAGAAGTGATCTTGAATTTAAGGTTGGTGATTAGGTCTATTTGAAGGTCTCACCTATGAAGGGTGTGGTTCATTTTGAAAAGAAGGGTAAGTAAACTCTAAGATTTATGGGTCCGTATAGAGTGTTGAGAAAGATTGGTAAGGTGGCCTATGAGTTGAAGTAGCCCAATGAAATGAATATGGTTCATCTGGTTTTCCAAGTGTCTATGTTGTGGAAGTGTGTGGTTGATCCAAGTGCTATTGTGCCTTCTGATGTTATGGGTGTTGTTAAAGATAATTTGACTTATGAAGAGGTCCTGGTAGAAATTATGGATATACAAGCGAAGAGGTTCAGGAACAAGAATGTAGATTCCGTAAGATCCTTTGGAGGAACCAACAAGTTGAAAGTGCCACATGGGAATCCAAGGCGGATATGCAGAAGTGATATCCCTATCTCTTCCATTCTACTCAAGCCTAAGGAACTAATCTAAGTCCACTATATGATTTCAAATCTTACATTTCAACACTTACATTTGCATGCATTCATGTTTATGTTGACAAGTTTATGGTGATTTTGACACTTATGTGGAGATTTTGAAATTATGTTTAAGTGCATTGTTGCATTTGTATGTTGGGCTGAAATCTCTTGATTACTTCTCTTATATTTGTTTCTTTGACATTCGATTCCCAAGGGGGAGATGTTGAAACACCCTAAAAAGTGCTCGAAAATATGTCTTAGAAATGCCTATAATCATGATTTCCATATATCTCAGAATCTGTATGTGATATTGAAAATCAAACTTCATAGTCTTGATCGAGGGCGAAATTAAGTGGGAACCCAAATTTTCGAAGACTCGTAGATAAAAATGAATTTCTCCATCGTTGTAATTCCAGTAAGGGTTCGCGTCACCTCCACAATACGAACCCATCACGGACCTATGTATTTTGTAGCGAGTTTTGCTTGTTTTGGTCCAAGGCCTTGGGGTCGTAGGCCTAAGCCTTCCTATGCGTAAAGCCACCTATACTTAGTCATTTTCAACCCCATATCATTCAAGAAATTCCTCAAAACCCTCTCTAATACCTAGCCAAATATTTCATCCAAATTCAAGTGTCCCAAACTCATTCCCGGATCTCAAGAAATTCATTCAAGCTTCAAGTTCTCATTCAAATCTTCATTAAGGGAATCCCAAAAGTTAAGGTATGCAGGTTTCAACCATTGTTTCTTTCACCCATGGTCTCTTTATGTAAATTGCATGTTTTTAAGTTGGATTATCTATGGATATTTCTTATAATGAATTTGATTAAAAACTATGTTGGGATTTCATAAAATGTTGACTGTTTAAGCAAGTTTTGAGATATGACTCTATGGTCTATTATGAGATTTGATGTGGGGTTTCAATGTATTTTGCATGAGGGTGTTACCAAGTATCGGTGGGTTGATTTACATTAAGCTTTCTCACATGATTTAATTCTTGAATTGTATGACTTTGAACTAGTATTACACTCCCATCAAGTGTTTGATAAGATGTCCAGTTAAGGATTCTTGAGTTATTGATGATCTATTGCATGGCCTATGAGTCAAGTGACTTTATGATGATGAAAGTAATGCATGTATGTGATGAATTCATGAAGAATATATATAGTGATGCAAGTTTACCATGCCTTGTGAAGGGGGTGATATGCCTCAACCGCTTTGATGAGGGGTGTTGTGCCCATCTACCATGTTGAGAAGTACCTTGACCACTTTTATGGGGGGGTACCTATCCACATGTTGATGGGTATATACCTTGGACACATTGATGGCGGTGACGTGCTCATCTGCCATGTTGAGGGGTATATACATTGACCATAATGATGGGGGGTGACATGCCCATCTACCAATTGAAGGTATATATATTGACCACTATGATGGGGGGTGACGTGCCCATCTACCAATTGAGGGTATATACCTCAATCACCTTCCAAGGAGATTACATGCATTGGATTCCAAGTACTAGTTTTCTTGGTCTATGATGATGGTCTCTTCCTATATAAGTAATATGTTCTATACAAGCATGTTTTACTTCAGGCATTGATCATGCATGTCATATTGTTATTATACTATTCATTGCCTATGTTTATACATTTTGACTATGTTGCCTATCTCTTATTGCATTGCATCCTACATACTTAGTACATTCTAATGTACTAACACATATTTTATGCCTACATGATATTACCATGTAGGAACCGATGCTCCTCACAATCATTCTCCACGTGGCTAGTTGTGACATCTTGAAGATAAGCTTTGGTGAGTCCTCAAGTTCGGGGACACTAGCTATGCTACTTTTGCTTATGTTATTTCTTTATGTTGAACGCTTACTACTATGAGGGTGAGCCTAGAAAATGTCTTGGACCTCGCTCAAGTCTATGTTTATAGGTGTTGATGGACAAGTGATGTAATTATGCTATGTTCTTGACTCTTGTTCATTTATGGTTATCTGAAACTTTGTTTAGCCCCTTTATCCCTATATTTTTACTCTCTTATTGTTGTTTAATTGCTTCCGCAACCAAGGATGTGCAAATAATATGCTATGAGGCTTGTTTGGGGACCTTTCAAGTTTTTATTCGTCGTGTCACGACTAGGCCCTAGTCTTGAGTCGTGGCAATCGTAGAGTTGAAGTCCAAAATTTCAGTACCTGAGTACGAGACCCCGATTATGGGTCGTAGAAGTGAAACGAGTCGTAAAGTACCTTTCGTATGGTGTGCCGACCAGTTCTTCTATTTTATTTAGGACTTGAATTTTAATTATTATAAATAGGCTTTTAGCTTATATTTCAGAATTTTTCACCTAGTACTCAGAGAACTCAACATTTTGAGATAGAATTTTAAGGTCATGTAAGAGAGTCTTTGAGAATACTTATGATTTGATTTTACCTTCAAGCTTGTGATTCTTATTGAAGTTGGATTTCTTGTTCTTAATTCTATTGTGTAAGTATTTAATTATGTCTTTTCAATTCATAAGTTCTTCATAATAAAGTAAAACCATATAATTCACAATTCCTGGAAGGTGTATATGCATGTAATAAGTAACTCTCTTTGCTTTGCATGTTTTCTAGTGGTGGCCAACATTAAAATCCACCTAGTGTTACTGACTGGACCAAGGTAGTAATGAATAGGAAAAGAGATTAATTAACAGGATTCAATTGATATGTTCTTGTCTAATCAACTAAACAGGGCCAAGGGAAAGTTGTACTAGGACTAATAGGTAATGGTTAGTAATGCACCCTATGGTGATAGGCCAAGTCGCATAGTGAAATTCACCTCTCACCTTTGACCAAAGGGCTTGGTGAACATAAACTATCATCCTTCATGCTATACCCTAGAAAAGAATTAGGTTATCCCGTGACACTAAGTTGAGGAATCATAGGGAACATAATACCTTAGTTGCTCTCCATATTGACTTTTCTCTCGTAATAGTTGGTTTGTTTTATTTTCTTATTGATTATTGAAAACCCCTCCCCTTAGGGGAATTGAGTTGGTTAGCTATTCAGATTACAAATTGGTGAATTTTCTTGAATCTACGTATTCCCTGTGGGTTCGACCCTAACCTTAGTTAGGTTATATATCTGTACAACGACTATTTTATCCTTTAAAAAGGAGGTCTAACTTGGGAGACATCAAAATTTTTATGTCGTTGTCAGGGAATAACCTTAGACTTAGAATTCATTAGTAAATCGAGTGTTAATCCTTAGTTCCCTTATTTTACTTTTGATTATTTTTTTTAATCTTTTACAAGGTATAGGTGTCGTGTATTCCTAACACTCGGAGTCAAGGAAATCCCTTAACTTTGTTTGATACAAAGATCCACAGAATATTGAGAAGAATACCCCAAGATAACGCCAATAATGCAGCCAGTGCAGCTCTGTGAATGCCAAGAATGAGAACTTGATGATATTACTCCACAACCTCAGGACTTCAATGCCAATGCTTACCAGTGGAATTAGTACAGGTTGAATCTTATGGCTATGGAGGTGACTGGAGCTATTATGTTGCCACCACTACCGGCAGACACAAAGTTCACAATCTCTAGTGGGTAACTTCAGATGTTGCAGAACCATAGGCTATTTGCGGGCTTACCATCGGATGATCTTCATAGCCATCTACACTGTGGCATTCGTCTGTAAGAGTGTGATGGGAACATAGAATATGTGCATGGATGTTGTGGGACTTTGTGTCTTCCCATTGTCTCTCATGGACAATGCTGCATTATGGCAATCTGAGCTCCAATAGAGTTTCATCACCAGTTGGGAAGACTTGCAGAAGGCCTTTTTTGAAAGGTACTTCCCTAGATTGAAAAAGCTCAAGTTGAAGGACCAGATCAACAACTTCGAGCAACTTCTTGGTGATTCAATTAACATTACTTGGGAGCGGTTCACCAAATGTGTGAGGAGCATGACCATAAGATAGTTGATGACGCTTTGGTGGAGATTTTCTACCATGCCCTCGATGAGAGTAGTCAGGCCTGTGTTGACAGTATCATGGGGGCATGTTTTTAGATCAACCATTTACAATGATCACAGAGTGAATGGAAAGAGTGGTCAAGACTAATCATGTATGGGGGCAGCAAGACAGAACATCCACAAAGAGTTCATGTGATGTCAGTATGGGTCTAGAGTAAGCCAGAACTAATAGAGAAATCATGCAGCATCTTGCTTAGATTCACATAGGTATGGAGGTGATGATGAAGCTGAACCAAGAGAGAATAAATGCAACAGTTCGTAAACCTCCACGTGCACCCAAGTATGAATAGCTATATTATGATGAGGACGCATGTTTTGTTGCTAACAAAAAAGGGGGCTTATGGACCAACACCGAAGGGTCCAATAAGGACTATTAGCACCAAGGTCAAGGGAACCAAGGTTGGAACTTTAGTAGAGATGGAGCTTATAAGGACAACCGCGAAGATTACAATGATAGGAGTAGGGTTCTAGAGAGAGATACAGATTAGAGAATCAATAGAAGGCTTCTGAAATGTCCTTATGTGCCACCACACAATCATGACACAGGTGCAAGCAGTTCCAGAATTGAGGAGATACTTGATCTCCTATTTAAGAAAGCTGAGAGTAGGATGAGACTCTAAGGGGCATGAAATCAGAGATTTCAAGTATTAATCAGAAAATTCAGTGTCGACTCAATTCAATCTGCGTTAGAGGGGTACACTAGCTAGAAACATAGTGAAAAATCCTAAAAATGAAGGGTAGTGTATGGCATTTACAACTCAGGATGGCAAGAGTACCATTGATCATCCCATGTCAGTCGATGTAGAAGATGTTCGAGAGGAGACAGTTGTGACCAAAGGACATGTGAAGGAGATAATCATGGCAAGAATGGGTGAGTGAAGCTGCTGATATGCCATAGAGATTGAAGTCCATTCGTAGGCATCCTCCTCCCTTCCCTCAAAGAATCGAAAAGAGGGAGGAGGAAGGTAAATTCAAACACTTTCCCTCCATGATGAAGCAGCTCTCCATCAACATCCCTCCACTTGAGGCATTGGAGAAAATGTCAGGGTATGCTACATACATGAAGGACTAGGTCACTAAAAAGTGCACTGTGAGTCAGGCGCTCTCCCAAGAGCTTCAACATTGCAGTGCTATTTCTACGAGTTCTTTGATTCAGAAGCTAGAAAACCCAAGTGCTTTCACTATATCCTGAACCATCAGAGATATAGAGTTCGTAAGGGCACTATGTGATATAGGTGAGACCATAAAATTGATGCCCTGTGCGCTCTACAAGAAGCTTGGATTGGGAGCCCCTACTCTAACTGGCATGCGGTTGTTGATGATGGATCGAATGGTAAAGAAGCTTGTAGAGATATTGTTCGATGTGTTGGTCAAAGTTGAAAAGTTCATATTCCCTGCAGAATTTGTGATCTTTGATTGTGAAGTTGATTTTGAAGTCTCTATCATCTTAGGAAGGCCCTTCTTAACCACTGGACGCACCTTGGTGGATATAGAGAAGGGACAACTCAAGTTTAGATTTGGAAAAGATAAGGTCGTGTTCAACTTTATCAGCAAGCAAGGAAAGACAGTGATGTGAGAGTGGTTTCGATTATCAAGACTTTTGATGATGTTGAACAATAGGTATCACTTGATGTAAGATTAGGTGTTGGCACCTTGGAGGCAATGCTGATGAACTTCGACAGTGACGGTATCCCAGACTATGAGGTGACAGTGAATGCTCTAGTAGTGTCTCAGGATCCTAGGCGCCAAACTAAGTTAGAACTAGATTTACAGAATCAGGAGCCACCATCCACAAAGCCCTCAATAGAAGACCCACTAGTGTTAGAATTGAAGGCCCTTCCAGCACATCTGAGGTATGCATTTTTGGGAGCCAACAACACTTTGCCAGTTATAGTTGTTGTGGACTTGAATAAGGAGCAAGTGAGAGACATTGTAATGGTACTTAAAAAATTCAATAAGTCCATGAGATGGATGATTACAGATATCATTGGTATCTCTCCTGGGGTATGTACATACAAATCCAGTTGGTCAAGTACTATAAGTCGAGCATTGAGCACCAAAGGCGCCTCAACCCTCTTATGAAAGAAGTTGTGCAAAAAGAGATCATCAAATGGTTGGATGCAAAAGTAATCTACCTGATCGCTGATAGTGAATGAGTGAGTCTGGTGTAGTACATTCCAAAGAAAAGAGGTATCATAGTGGTACCAAATAGCAACAGTGAGTTGATCCTAATGCGGCCAGTCACAAGATGGAGGGTATGCATGGATTACAGGAAAATCAACACTTTGACTGAAAAAGATCACTTCCCTATTCCATTTATGGATTAGATATTGGATCGAAAAGCTGGAAAGGGTTGGTACTGCTTTATTTATGGATATTCAGGCAATAATCAGATCACTACTGCTCCAGAGTATCAAGAGAAGACAACATTTACGTTCCCCTATGGTACCTTTGTATTCAAGAGGATACCATCCAGGTTGTGTAACGCCCCAAACAACATTTTAGAGATGCATGATGTTCATCTTCTTAGACATGGTGGAAGATGAAACGACACGAAAAAATTTCCGAAAATGTGCCTCGAAAGTACCTGGAATTGTAATTTCCATATATCTCAAAATTCATGCGTGATATCAAAAATCTGACTTCATATTTGTGATCAGGGGGTCAAATTGAGTAGGGAATGGGTCTAATCCTGATTATAGTGCAAATGAATCACAATTTTAATTTCCCAAAAATTGATTTCCAGAGAGCTCTCCGCGCTCTTGGCACGACGCACCAAGGGCGCACTATAGTGTTAACTTGTTGCAAAATTTTTAGTTCGGTCCAAGACTTTTGGGTCTTGGGCCTAAGCCTTCCCATATGTGAAAATACCTATACTTAGTCATATTTGACCCTCATATCATTCAAGATGTTCCCCAATACTCTCTCAAACACTTAGAAAATAGTTCATCTCAAAATTCAAGTGTCCAAATATCTTCTGGATCTTAAGGATTTCACTCAAGCTTCAAGTCTCCATTTCCAATATTCTTCAAGATTTCTCCAAAGCTAAGGTATGTGGGTTTCAACCAATGGGTCCTTTCACCCATAGTGCCCAAGCTTACTTTTTACCTAAATTTCATTACTTAAAGTTGATTTACTCATGGGTATTACTTATAATGAATTTCACTACACACTATATTGGGGTTTCATGAAATTGTGATTGTTTTAGCATGTTTTGAGCTATGAATCTAAGATCTATTGTAAGATTTGGAGAAGGGTTTTGATGTATATAGATTGAGGGTGTTACCAAGTATCTATTGATGGTTTTACACTAAATTTTCTAGCATGATTCCACTCTTGATATGCATAGTTTTACACTAGGACTAAACACCTGTCATGTGTTTGATAAAATGTTCAGTTATGGTTCCTTAAGGAATTGAAGGTCCAATGCATGTCTTATGAGTTGAATGACTTTATGCTGATGAAAGAAATGTATGTATATGATATTCTACTATATAGTGTGGGAAATTGACCGTGACCTACTCGGGGGGTTAAGATCCTGGGTAACTATGTCGAGTGGTTTGTACCTTGATAACTAATCAAGGGGTTTGTACCTTGATAACCGAATTGAGGGGTTTGTACCTCAATCACCAGGGGTGGTACGCTGCGAGTATCCACCAACTAATCAATTGGTTTGTACCTTTGATAATCAGATTTAGAGGTCTATACCTCAATCACCAGGGGTGGTAGGGTGCAACGATCCACCAACCAATCAAGGACTTTGTACCTTGCTAAACTATGAACTAATTAATGATGGTCTCTTCTTACACATATATTATATTTTATGTAAGCATGATTTAATTTAATCATATTTCATGCATGCCGTATTGTTATATGCTACTTATTCCCTATGTTATGCACCTTGATTATGTTGCTTATCTCTTGTTGCATTGCATCCTATATACACAGTACATTCAAACATATTAACGCATACTCTATGCCTATAGGATGTCAACATGTAGGAACCGAAGCCCCACTTGATCATCTCTCTCCACATGGCTAGTATGAATTCTCTCAAGCTAGTTGGTGAGTCCTTCATTCCGGGTACAGTATCTATGATCTCATGCTATGTACTAAGACTATCTTTCTTTTATGTATGTATTGGCTATAAGGATGAGCCCAGTTGCTTGTCTTGGCCCCCGCTCTAACCTAAGTAGTAGAGGTTTGTTGGATATGTTATGTATTGCACCTTGACTCCCTTGTTTTGCTTCTTATGTTATGAAAGTATCCCTTTAGATTTTTTCCTCATTTCTTCTCTTATTATGTTATTTAATTGCTTCCACAGCCAATGATATGAAATGATATGTTAAGAGGCTTGTTTGAGGTCCTTTCGAGTTCCCCATTCACCGTTTCACGTCTAGGCCCTAGGCTTGGGTCGTGACAAACTTGGTATCAGAAACACTAGGTTATTAGGTCCTCGGCATCCAACACACTGCATAGATTAGTGCCTTGTTCATGGTTGTGTTGTGCACCACAGCCATAAGCAAGGGGCTATGAAATGCTTTAAAAGATGTTGCCCTTCTTCATGTTATAAGTCATGCTATAGAGGTAGAGTAAGGTTTTCTCCCATAATGATTGTTTTTTTCTATGCTAGATCATTCCTAACACAAAAGGAAGGAGAGATCGCATTCCTGAGGAACAACCAGCACATGGTGAGCTCCGGGATGCTCTCACTTTGCAAGATTAAGTTGTGGCTAACCAAGCCAACCAACGTGCCCAAGCCTCTCATGCTCCTACACCGGCATCTCGGGTGAGGGTTTTTATGAGGATGAACCCACCGAAATTCTATGGTCTAAGGTAGATGAGGACCCTTAAGAGTTCATTGATGAGGTTTACAAGGTATTGGCTATCATGGGTGTTAGATCAGAAGAGAAAGCATTATTGACATCCTACCAACTCAATGGGTAGCACAAATATGGTTTAATTAATGGAGGGAGGAGAAGGGAATCAATAATGTGATGCTCTGGGAGGAGTTCAAGGTGGCTTTTCTTAATCAGTTCTTCCCTCTTGATCTTAGGGAGGCCAAGATGGTGGAGTGTATGAATTTGAGGCAAAGGTCTATGAGTGTGAGGGAGTATTACCTCAAGTTCAATAAACTCTCTAAATATGCTCCCCACTTGGTTGCCGACCCAAGTTCGTGATGGGTGTATCCGATTTGGTAAATGAAGAATGTCGATTTTCTATGTTGATTAGTGACATGGACTTGTCCCGTTTGATGACCTATGCTGAACAAATGGAGGAGAAAAGTTGAGGAAAGGGAGGAGTAATGAGGCCAAGAAGGCCCATTTTGAGGGGAAGTTCCAAAGTCAAAAAGGTGGTTGGTTCTATCAAGGCCAAGGGTCTTCTCTTACTTCTAATAGGGGGTTTGCCAATGACCTCCCAAGGTCCCAAGGTTTTGGTGGTGTGGTTCCTAATAATATGTGTGCAAAATGTGGTAAGGCTCATGGGGGCCCATGTTTCAAAGATACTAATGCATGTTATGGATGTACGGAAGTGGGTCACATGAAGATTGTTTGTCCTCAAAACTACGACAATGATAAGGAGGTTCATCGACAAGGTGCAAATGTGGTTCCTTTGGGGAGGGGTGGCCAACAAGGTGATGCCCCAAGGCACAATTAGTTCTATGTACTCTAAGGGAGGAAAGGGGTGAGGAGGTTCCTGATGTCACCACTGGTATGTTAGATGTATTTTCTTTTGATATGTATGCATTTATTGATCCATGTGCCACTCTTTCTTTTGTTATCACCTTTGTTGCCAAAAAGTTTCATGTTGAATCTGAATTGTTGTGTGAGTATTATGAGGTGTCTACTCCTATTGTTCCATCTATTATTGCCAGAAAGGTGTATATAAATTGTCCCGATGTCTACTCCGATTGTTCCATCTATTATTGCAAGACAGGTATAGGGAAATTATCCCATTTGCTTCTTGCATAAGATATTGCTTTGTGATCTTATTGAGTTGGAAATGATGATTTTTGATGTGATTCTTGGATGGAATGGTTGCATGCGGACTATGCCTCGATTGATTGTAGAACCCGTAGCATCAAATTCCAATTTCCAAATGAATCTATTCTTGAGTAGGAAATTCATAATGTGTAGTCAAAGGTCGGTTCATCTCTTGCATTAAAGCCCATAAATTAATCTCTAAGGGGTGTCTTTATCATCTTGTGAGGGTTAGGGATGTGGAGTCCGAAGTCCCTTCTATAAAGTCGGTTCCAATTGTAAATGAGTTCCTAGGTGTCTTCCCAAATGACCTTCCCGGTGTTCCTCTTGAAATGGAAATATATTTTGGTATATACCTCCTTCCCGATACTCAATCCATTTCTTTTCGACCTTACTGCATGGTCCTAGAAGAGTTAAAGGACTTGAAGGAGCAATTGAGGGATTTGTTAAAGAAGGGTCACCTTGGGGTGCTCCGGTGTTGTTTGTAAAGAAGAAGAATGGGTCCCTTAGAATGTGTATTGACTACTGGCAACTTAATAGAGTCTCCATAAAGAAAAAGTACCCTCTTCCAAGGACTGATGATTTGTTTGACCAATTTCAAGGGGTTAGCCACTTCTCTAGGATTAATCTCATTCTAGGTACTATCAAGTGAAAGTGAGGGAGTGTGATATTCCTGACGGTCTTCCAGACTAGGTGTGGGCATTATGAGTTTGTTTTGATGTCCTTTGGGTTAACCAATGCACCGGCCATCTTCATGGATCTTATGAATAGGGTCTTCAAACCCTACCTTGATTCATTTATTGTGGTATTCATTGATGATATTTTGATCTATTCACATAGTGAGGAGGAGCATATGGGTCATTTGTGGGTAGTGCTACAAAGATTGAGGGAACAGAAGTTGTATGCCAAGTATGAAAAATGTGAATTTTGGTTAAAAGAAGTTGTCTTCCTATCATGTGGTATCGGAGGATAGTATTAAGGTGGATCCTTAAAAGATGAGTGTGATTAGAAATTGGCCCAGACCATTAACCCAGTCGGATATTAGGAGCTTCTTGAGCTTAGCGTGTTTCTATCGGAGGTTTGTGAATGAGTTCTCTTCTATTGCTTCTCCTATGACCAAGTTGACTCAAAAGAAAGCCAAATTTGTGTGGACCGATGAGTCTGAAAAGATTTTCCAAATATTGAAAGATAAGTTTGTGTCCTCTCCTATATTGTCACTACCAGAAGGGCTAAAAGGGTTTGTTGTATATTGTGCTGCTTCAAGGGCTTGTTTGGGTTGTGTTTTGATGCGAAATGGTAAGCTGTTAGCCTATGCTTCTAGACAACTCAAAGTGCATGAAAAGAATTATCCTACCCATGATCTTGAATTTAGCCGCCGTGGTCTTTTCTTTGAAAATTTGGCGTCATTATTTGTATAGGGAACATGTTGATGTGTTCACCGACCATAAGAGTCTTCAATATGTCTTCACTGAAAAAGATCTCAACTTGAGACCAAAAAGGTGGCTAGAACTTCTTAAGGACTATGATATGAGTGTGCATTATCATCCCAAAATAGCTAATGTGGTGGCAGATGCTCTGAATAGGGTGTCCATAGGTTGCCAAGGTCATGTTGATGATGGTGGTGAAGGGATGTCTAAGGAGGTCCTTCGGTTGGCTAGATTGGGAGTTAGGATGGAAGTCGTGGATAATAGGGGTGTTGTGGTAGTTGTTGGCTCTAAATCTTCAGTGGTTGAGGAAGTGAAAGCTTCTTTGACCCCATTGTTTTAGAATTAAAGGCATTGGTAAAAGATGGTAAGGTGGAAGTTTTATCCCAAGGGGGAGATGGTACCTTTAAGTACCAAGGTAGGTTATGTGTGCCTTGAATTGATGGCTTAAGAGAAAGGATTATTGATGATGCTCATGGTTCTTCCTATTCTATTCACCCCAGTTCTACCAAGATGTATTGAGATTGAAAGAGGTGTATTGGTAAGGAGTCATGAAGAGGGACATTGCCAAATTTGTATCTAGTTTTCATAGTTGCCAATAAGTCAAAGTCGAAAACCAAAGATTGGGTGGCCTAGCCCAAGACTTAGAGATTCCTACTTAGAAGTTGGAGGAGATTAATATGGATTTTATGGTTGGGTTACCCAAGACTAGAAAGGGTTTTGATTCTATTTGGGTTGTGGTTGATAGGATGACGAAATCGACTCATTTTATACCGATTAAGACCACATATTAGGTTGAAGATTGTTCTAGGTTGCACATTCATGACTTGTTCAGGATCTATGGGATTCCTTTGTCCACCATATTGGATCGTGGTGCTTAATTTACATCACATTTTTGGAATTCCTTCAAAGGGGTCTTGGTACAAAGGTTAAACTTAGTACGGCCTTCCTCCCTTAATGGATGGCCAAGCCGAAAGAACTATTCAAAATCTTGAGGATATGCTTAGGGCTTGTTTATTGGAGTTGAAGGGTAGTTGGGATGATCATCTTCCATTGATCGAGTTTGCGTTATAACAATAGCTATCATTTGAGCATTGGTCTGGTCCCTTTAGAGGCTCTCTATGGTAGACATTGTAGATCACCTGTTGGGTGGTTTGAGGTTGGAGAGGTGGCTTTTTTGGGACCAAATTTGGTTATGGAGACTCTTGAGAAGGTTAGGATGATTAGAGAAAGGTTGAACACAGCCCAAAGTCGTTAAAAATCCTATGCTGATGTGAGGAAGAGAGACCTTGAATTTAAAGTTGGCGATTGGGTCTATTTGAAGATTTCACCCATGAAGGGTGTCGTTCATTTTGGTCAGAAGGGTAAGTTGAGACCAAGATATGTAGGTCCTTATAAGGTAATAAGGAGGATTGGTAAGGTGGCTTATGAATTGGAGTTGCCTAGTAAAATGAATTTGGTTCATCCAATTTTTCTGGTGTCTATGTTGAGGAAGTATGTGGGTGATCCGAAAGCAATTGTACCATTAGATGTTGTGGGTGTAGTTGAAGACAACTTGACTTATGAGGAGGTTCCAGTAGAGATCTTGGATAGGCAAGTGAAGAGGCTAAGCAACAAGGACTTTGCTTCCGTTATGATCCTTTGGAGAAATCAACAAGTCCAAAGTGCTACATGGGAGGCCGAAGCAGACATGCAAAAGTGATATCCTTAGCTTTTCCATTCTACTCAAGCCTAAAGTACTAATTCTAAGTCCTTTTTTTATTTCAAGTCAAAGTTCAGCCCATGACATTTGTATGTATTCATGTTTAGATTGATAAGTTCATGATGATTTTTACACTTATGTTGAGATTTTTGAAATGATGTTTAAGTACATTTTTGCATCCTTATGTGGGCTGAAATTTTCATGTTTACATATCTCATGTACGTTTGTTTGACATTCGGGGATGAATGTTCCCAAGGGGGAAATATTGAAATGACCCCAAAAAGTGCCTGAAAATGTGCCTCTGAAGTGCGCGAAATCGTAATTTTCATATATCTCAAAATCTGTGTGTGATACCGAAAATCTGACTTCATATTCTTGATCAGGGGATCAAATTGAATGGAAAATGGGTCAAACCCCTATTTTAGAGAAAATGAATTACAATTTCAGTTTTTCAAAAATTGATTTCCAAAGAGCTCTTCGCGCCCCTGGCACAATGCGCCAATGGTGCACCACATTGTTAAATTGTTGCAAGTTTTTAGTTCAATCCAAGACTTTTCAGTCTTAGCCCTAAGCCTTCCCATACATGAAAAAACCTATAATTAGCCATATTTCACCCTCATATCATTCAAGACATTCCCCAATACTCTATAAAATAGTTAAACAACATTTCATCTCAAAATTCAAGTGTCCAAATCTATTCCAGATCTTAAGGATTTCACTCAAGTTTCAAGTCTCCATTTCCAATCATCATCAAGAATTCTCCAAAGCTAAGGTATGTGGGTGTCAACCAATGATTCCTTTCACCCATAGTGCCCAAGCTTCCTTTTTACCTAAATTGCATGATTTAAAGTTGATTTACTCATGGGTATTACTTATTATAAATTTCACTGCACACTATGTTGGGGTTTCATGAAATTGTGATTGTTTTAGCATGTTTTGAGCTATGAATCTAAAATCTATTGTGAGATATAAAGAAGGATTTTGATGTATATTTCTTGATGGTGTTACCAAGTATCTATTGATGGTTTTACACTGAATTTTCTAGCATGATTCTGGTCTTGATTTGTACGGGTTTACACTAGCACTACACACCCACCAAGTGTTTGATAAAATGTCTAGTTATGGTTTCTTGAGGAACAGAAGTTCCAATACACGTCTTATGAGTCGAATGACTTTATGATGATGAAAGAAATGTATGTATATGATATTCTCCTGTGCAGTATTAGAAATTGATCATGCCCTACTCGGGGGGTTAAGCGCCCGGGTAACCATGTCGAGGGGCTTGTACCTTGATAACCAATCAAGGGGTTTGTACCTTGATTACTTGGTTGAGGAGTTTGCACTTCAATCACCAGGGATAGTAGGGTGCGAGTATCCACCAACCAATCAAGGGTTTGTACCTTGATAACCGGGTTGAGGGGTTTGTACCTCAATCACCAGGGGTGATAGAGTGCGATGATAAACCGACCAATCAAGGGGTTTGTACCTTGATAAACTATGAACTCATGAAGGATGGTCTCTTCTTACAGATGTATTATGTTTTATGTAAGTATGATTTACTTTAAGTATCTTCATGCATGTCATATTGTTATGTACTACTCATTTCCTATGCTTATGTATTTTGATTATGTTGCTTATCTCCTGTTGCATTGCATCCAATATACTTAGTACATTCAAATGTACTAATGAATACTCTATACCTACATTATGTCACCATGTAGGAACCGTAGCCCTGCTTGACCATCTTCCTCCACATGGCTAGTACGAATTCTCTTAAGCTAGTTGGCGAGTCCTCCATTCCGGGGACAATATCTATGATCTTATGTTATGTACTAAGTCTATCTTTCTTTTATGTATGTATTGACTATGAGGGTGAGCCCGGTTGCTTGTCTTTCTCCCGCTCTTATCTATGTAGTAGAGGTATTGTTGGACATGTTATGTATTGAGTCTTGACTCTCATGTTTTAGTGCTTATGTTATGAAAGTACCCTTTAGCCTTTTTCCACATTTCTACTCTTATTATGTTGTTTAATTACTTCTGCGACCAATGATGTGTAATGATACGTTAAGAGGCTTATTTGGGGTCCTTTCGGGTTCCCTATTCGTCATGTCATGTCTAGGCCCTAGGCTTAGGTCGTGACAGAAGAAACTATTGAAGTCTTCATGGATGAATTTATAGTGGTTGGAGACTCATTTGAGGATTGCTTGAAACACCTACATATTGTTCTACAAAGATGCGAGGAGATTCATCTAGTACTAAATTGGGAAAAGTGTCATTTCATGTAAAAGAGAGCATTGTGTTGGGGCACAGGATATCTAGTAAATGAATTGAGGTCAATAGAGCTAAAGTGAATGTGATCAAGAAGCTCCCACCACCCATCTCAGTAAAGGATGTGAGGAGTTTCTTGGGGCATGAAGGATCCTATCGGAGGTTTATAAAAGACTTCTGTAAAATTCCACACCCATTATGAAAATTGTTGGGGAATGATGTTGAGTTCATGTTTGATGATGTATGCCTAGAAGCCTTTGAAGAGTGAAGAATAGGTTTATCTCAGCGCCAATTTATTGTACCTCCAGACTGGTCCAAGCCATTTAAAATCATGTGAAACACCCCTCATGCGCTTCAGAATGCCCTATAATAGTAATTTCTTTATATCACAAAAATTCGTGCAAGATTTCGAAAATCTGACTTTATATTCTTGATTAGGTGAAAAATTAAGTGAGAAATGGGTAAAACTCAGAGACCCATAGCAAAAATTATTTTTTGCTAATCTTTTATTTCCAAAGAGCCTGCGTGCCCAAGCCGCACAGTAATGTTAATGGTTGAGGCATGCCTAGTCTGCGTCACGCCTGGCACGCGGATCAGTATGATGTTTCACCTATTTTTTAACTCTAGAACTCACCAAACCCCTCTCTATACTTGGTCACTATTCAACTCTAGAACTCATAAAACCCCTCTCTAAACCTCTTCAAAATATTATCAAAACCTCCATTCAAATTCAAGGATCTCAGGAAGAACTTTGGATTTCAAGGACTCAATTCAAGCTTCAAGTCTCCTTCAAGTTTACTCCAAGAAATTTCAAAGTTTAGGTACGTGGGTCTTCATCCATGGGTCCTTTCACCCATGGAGCCCAACCTTCTTATTTTATGAAAATTACATGACTTCAAGTTGTATTACTTATTATGTGTATGTCTTATTATGAATTATGAATATCTACTTTAATCTCATTTCATGAATTAATTTATATCTATTGAAGTTATGCATGATGTGAACTATGAAAACTATGAATTATTGTGAATTTTGAGATGTATTTCAAGATATCCAAAATAAGGGTTTTACTACAATATTGGTGGGTTGATTTAAATTGATTTTACTCTTTCTTGTTATACTCTTGGGTTACATGATTTTAAACAATTTTCATGAACCTACCATGTGTTTGATGAAATTACATGACAAGAATTTCTAAGTTGTTAATGAATTATTCCATGATTTACAAGTCAAGCGACTTCAAGATAATTATGGGCTCTTAAGCATGTATTTGATTCATGAAAAGTATCTATGATGTTACAAGTGACAAGTTGAGCCCTATTTAAAAATTCTACCCTCTTGTGAGCCATCTATCTCAAGTTGAGGGATAAAGAATGATTATTATTTTAACCTCATATTCAAGTTCAAGTAAGCTCAAAAGTAACGTCGAGTATGTGAATGAGCTACTCATGTCAAGTTGTCATGTCTCTTACAAGTCATTCATATTATGATTAAAGTTATGATTATTTCAAGTATTCCATTGGATTAGACTTAGAAGTGATTGAGACTTAAGATGGGGGCTCGACTCAAGGGTCCTTATATAAAGTCTTTAGTCTCTAAACTATGTGCCACCATAGGATTATGTTATTTCCATAAATGGGATTTACTAGTGGATCCATCTAGTTCATGTTATCATGTTTGGTTTACCATGGAAAATAGACCACACTTCGTCAAGGAGTGTCATACCCGGTCACCTTACCGAAGAGGTGTCATGTCTTGGATTCCACATAGAAGGCTTGGTCTATATCGGTTAAGGTCTCCTCCCACATATAAAAAATAATATATTATGAAAGGTAAATGTTTTACATGCATGTTTTATTTCAAGCATTGCTCATCCATGTCATATTAAAATTACATTCATTACTTATATATATGCAGTTTAAATATTCTGTCTTATGTCTTTGTTGCATTGAACACTGCATACTCAGTACATTCAAAGTACTAATACATACTCTATGCCTACATGATATTACTATGTAGTGACCAGAGCTTTTATCGATCATCCTCCTCCATATGGCTAGTTCAGTTCTTGAAGAAACTTTTGGTGAGTCCTCAACTCTGAGGATAATATCTATTTTATTCATGCTATGATGAGACCTCTTCTTTATATTGGATATTTGTTATCATGAGGATGAGCCCAGGAAGTGTCTTGGCCCCCACTCCTTTCTTAAGTACGTAGAGGTATTGCTGGATACTATGTTCGTATATGCTTATGAGCTTAACTCTCTTAAGTTTCTTTGATAATGAAAGACTTCCCTTAGTCTTGCTTCCCTTTTTAATATTTGGCTCTTGTTATTCTTTTATTTTGCTTTCGCAACCAAGGATGTGTACATGATATGCTAAGAGGCTTATTTAGGGTTTCTCCGGACTTCCCATTCATCGTATCACGTCTAGGCCCTAGGATTTGATTGTGACAAACTTGGTATCAGAGCACTAGGTTGTTAATGGTCCTTGGAAATCCAACACACTGTGTCAAGTTTAAGTATTATTCATGGTTGTGAAGTGCACTACAAAGATGAATGGGAGGCTATGAGCCATCATAGGAAATGTTTCACTTCTTCATGATCTATTTCATGGTTTAGATGACAAGATAAGGCTTTTTCCCCTAACGAATGCTCATTTACTTTTCTAGATCATGCTGCTACAAAGAGAAAGACTAAGGAGAGCCCATACATCCGAGAAGCAACCAGCCCCTCCCACGCCTCAAGCTCCTCAAGATAGAGGGGTGGCCCAAGATGAGTTCCGGAATGCCATCACTATGTTGGCCCATGCAATGACCAACCAATTGAACCAAGGGGCCCTAGCTCCTCATGCTCCTACTCTAACCTCAAGTGTGAGGGATTTCATAAGGATTACCCTCTGGAGTTTTATAGGTCCAAGGCAGAGGGAAATCCCCAAGAGTTCATCGATGAGGTGTATAAGGTGCTATTTATCATGGGGGTAAACTCAGAAAAGAAAGCGGAGCTCGCGGCCTACAAATTCAAGGTTGTGGCTCAAATTTTCTTTGCTCAATGGAAAGTGGAGAAAAGAGATGATGATGCTATTTCTTGGGAGGAGTTCAAAGCCGTCTTTCTCAAGAGGTTCTTCCCTATTGAGTTGAGAGAGGATGAAATGGTGGAGTTCATGAATCTTAAGCAAGCCTCCATGCATTTGAGGAGTATTCCCTCAAATTCAACAAGCTCTCAAAGTATGCTCTTCATTTAGTTGCCGACCTTAGATCAAGAATGAACAAGTTTGTGTCGGGGGTGTCTTACTTGATAAATGAAGAGTGTCGTACCACAATTCTTGTAAGTAACACAGATTTGTCTCGGCTCATGAAATATGTCGAACAACTTGAGAGGGAAATGCTAAGAAAGAGGAAAGTTGGGGGTCCAAGAGGGCTTAGTTTGAGCATCATTTCCAAGGTTCTGAGGGTGGCTGGTTTCAACATGGTCACAAGTTCCAAGGCCAAGGGTCCTCCGATGCCTCAAATAAGAGGTTTGCTAATGATGGCGTAACTAACCCAACGTTTCAAGGTGGCGATGGTAGGATGACTAATCCTAGATGCCACAAGTGTGGGAGAAACCATGGTGGTCTATGTTTAAAGAATTGTAATGCTTTCTTTGGTTGTGGTGAAATGGGTCATAATGTTGCTAATTGTCCACATGCTCAACACAAGGGTAGATATGGTCATCCTCAAGGCCTAGGTGCTAATGTGGGTCAAAGGGCAAAGGGAGGCCAACAAAGGGGTGCTCCAAGGAAAAATAGGTTCTATGCTCTTCAAGGAAGGAAAAAAATGGATGAGGTACCCGATGTTGTTATCGGTATGTTAAAGTATTTTAATATAATGTGTATTCATTGATAGATCCAGGTGCCACTCTTTCTTTCAATACTCCTTTTGCTGCCAAATAGCTTCATCTGTGTCCTGAATTGTTCTGTTAACCTTATGAAGTGTCTACCCCGCTTGGTGAGTCCATTATTGCTAGAAGAGTATAGAGATTGTCCCGTCTCTATATAGGATAAAGTCTTGCCTTGTTATTTTGTTGAAATTTACATGGTGAATTTTGATATTATTCTTGGGATGGATTGGTTACATGCATATCATGCTTCCATTGACTGTAGAACTCGTAAAGTTAGATTTCTAATTCCCTAATGAGCCCATCCTTGAGTGGGAAAGTCATAATGTGGTGGTTAAGGGTAGATACATTTCTTGTCTTAAAGTCCAAAAGTTGATTTCTAAGGGATGCATTTATCATCTTGTGAGGGTTAGAAATGTTGAGTCTAAGCTCCTTCCTATTGAGTTGGCTCAGCTGGTCAATGAGTTTCTTGATATCTTTTTTGATAAGCTTCTCGGTATTCCTTCTGAAAGGGAAATAGGATTTGGTATAGACCTCCTCCCCTATATCCAACCCATTTCCATTCCACTTACCATATGGCCGCGACAGAGTTAAAGGAGTTAAAGGATCAATTAAAGGATTTGTTGGAGAAGGATTTCATAAGGCCTAGTAAGTCACCTTGGGGTTCACCAATGTTGTTTGCACTGAAAAAGAATGGTTTCCTTAGAATGTGCATTGATTACCAGCAACTCAATAGAGTCACTATCAAGGAAACATATCCTCTATCAAGGATAGATGACCTTTTTGATCAACTACAATGGGCTAGTTACTTTCCTAAGATTGATCTATGGTCCGAATACCACCATGTGAGTGTGAGGGAGTGTTATATTCCCAAGATGGCTTTTCGAACTAGGTATGGGCACTTTGAGTTTGTGGTGATGTCCTTTGGTTTGACTAATGCACTGACAATATTTATGGATCTCATAAATAGGGTCTTTAAACCCTACCTTGATATGTTTGTAGTGGTCTTTATTGAGGATTTCTTGATTTATTCTCGTAGTGAGGAAAAACATATGAATCACTTGAGGGTGGTGTTGCAAATTTTGAGAGATGAGAAGTTGTTTGCCAAATATGAAAAGTGTGAGTTTTGATTGAAAGAGGTTACATTCCTATGGCATGTGGTGTTAGCTGATCGGAAAGTAGACCCTCAGAAAATGGAGGTGATAAGGAATTGGCCTAGGCCCTTGAGTCTGACGGATATTAGGAGTTTCTTGGGTTTAGCGGGCTACTATCGGAGGTTTGTGAATGGTTTCTCTTCTACTGCTTCCCCCATGACAAAGTTTACTTAAAATAAGGCAAAATTTGTTTGGACCGATGAATGTGAAAGGAGTTTACAAACTTTGAAGAACAAGCTTATCTCTGCTCCTATGTTCGATTTACCGGAAGGACTAGAAGGTTTTGTGGTTTATTTTGATACCTCAAGGGTTGGTTTGGGGTGTGTTTTGATGCAAAATGGCTAGGATATAGCATATGCCTCTAGGCAACTTAAGGTGAATGAGCAAAATTATCCTACCTATGATTTTGAATTGGCAGTCGTGGTGTTTGCTTTGAAAATTTGGCGTCAATATTTGTATGGGGTTTATTAGATATGTTCACTGACCACAAGAGTCTCCAATATGTGTTCACACAAAAAGATCTTAATTTGAGGCAAAGAAAGTGGTTGGAACTCCTTAAAGATTATGACATGAGTATGCACTATCATCTCGGTAAAGCTAATGTTGTGGCCGATACTCGAAGTAAAGTGTCCATGGGTAGTCTAGCTCATATTGATGTTGGTGACAAGGAGGTGGCTAGATAATTTCACCTGTTAGCTAGGTTGGGAGTTAGGTTGAATGAAGTTTAAAATGGTGGTGTAACGGTCGTTGATGGTTCCAAATCTTCTTTGACTGAGGAAGTCAAGTCAAAAAAAAAAGACCTTGACCCCGCCTTACTAGAGCTGAAGGCTTTGGTGAAAGATGGTAAAGTTGAGGTTTTCTCCCAAAGGGGAGTTTGTATTCTTAAGTACCAAGCTAGGTTTTGTGTGTCTAATATTGATCACTTGAGGGAGTTGATTTTGAAATAGGCTCATAATTCATCCTATTCTATTCACCCCGGTTCCACAAAAATGTATAGAGACTTTAGGAAGGTAAATTGGTGGGGTAGTATGAAGAGGGATATTGCCAAGTTCGTAGCTGAGTGTCATAATTGCCAATAGGTGAAAGCCGAACATCAGCAGTCTAGCCCAAGACATAGAAATTCCTACTTAGAAGTGGGAATAGAGCAACATAGATTTTGTGATTGGTTCTCCTAAGACTAGGAAACACTTTGATTCTATTTGGGTTATTATTGATAGGATGACAATGTCGGCTCATATTTTTCTGGTTAAAACAACTTATGGTGCCGAAGATTATACCAAGTTGTATATTCATGAGTTGGTTTGATTACATGGGGTACCCTTGTCTGGGGAGCACAGTAGCATTAATGGTTGAGGCGCGCCTGGTCCGCGTCGCACCTGGGGCGCGGACTAGTGCAATTTTTCACCTGTTTTTCATATTTCATCCAAGGTTTAAACATCAAATCCTCCATACTTAGTCACTTTTCAACTCTAGAACTCACAAGAACCCTCTCTAAACCTCTTCAAAATATGATCAAAACCTCTATTCAAATTCAAGGATCTCAAGAACAACTTTAGATTTCAAGGACCCAATCCAAGCTTCAAGTCTCCTTCAAGTTTACTCTAATAAATTTACAAGTTTAGGCATGTGGATATTTATCCATAGGTCTTTTCACCCATGGAGCCCAACCTTTTCATTTTATGAAAATCGCAAGATTCCAAGTTGTATTACTTATAAGTATCTCTTATTATGAATCATGAACGTAATTATGTTGGGTTTTATCAAATATTGATTGACTATGCATGAATAACTACTTTAATCTCATTCCATGAGTTTATTTATATCTATTAAAGTTATGCATGATGTGAACTATGAAAATTGTGAATTTTGAGATGGATTTCAAGATTATCAAAATGAGGGTTTTACTACAATATTGGTGGGTTGACTTGAATTGATTTTACTCCTTCTTGTTATACTTTTGAGTTGCATGATTTTGAACAAGTGTCATGAACCCACTAGGTGTTTGATGAAATAACATGACAAAAATTTCTAATTTGTTGATGAACTATTGCGTGATTTATAAGTCAAGTGATTTCAAGATAAAATTATAGGCTCCCAAGCATGTATTTGATTCATGAAAAGTATTTATGATGTTACAAGTGACATGTTGAGCCTTATTTCAAGATTCTACCCTCTTGTGAGCCTTTCATATCAAGTTGAGGGATCAAGCATGATTATTATTTTACCCTCATGTTCAAGTTCAAGTAAGCTCACAAGTAGAGGTAAGCAAGTGAATGAGCTATTCATGTCAAGTTATCATGTCTCTTACAAGTTATTTATGTTATGATTAAAGTTATGATTATTTCAAGTATTTCATAGGATTAGACTTAGCACCGATTGAGGCTTAAGATAGGGGTTCAACTCAAGGGGCCCTTATATAAAGTCTTTAGTATCTAAACTATATGCCACCACAGGATTATGTTATTTCCCTAAATGGGCTTTACTAGTGTGTCCATCTAGATCATGTTATCATGTTTGGCTTACCTTGGCAAGTAGACCACACTTCAGTGGGGGATGTCATGCTCCATCACCTTACCGAGGGGGTGTCTTCCTTGGATTCCAAGTAGTAGCTCGCTTGGTCTATGCCAGTTAAGGTATCCTCCCACATATGTATGATATATTATGCAAGATAAATGTTTTACATGCATGTTTTATTTCAAACATTGCTCATACATATCATATTAAGATTCCATCCATTGTCTATATGTATGCATTTTGAATATTCTGGCTTATGTCTTTGTTGAGTTGCACTCCCCATACTTAGTATATTCCAAGTACTAACACATACTCTATGCCTACATGATATTATTGTGTAGGGACCGAAGCTCCTATCGATCATCCTCCTCTACATGGCTAGTTCAGTTTTTGAAGAAAGCTTTTTGTGAGTTCTCAACTCTGAGGATAATATCTATTTTATTCATGCTATGATGAGACTTCTTCTTTATGTTGGATACTTATTATCATGAGGGTGAGCCCGGGAAGTGTCTTGGCCCCCGCTTTATTTTTAAGTAGAGGCACTGTTGGATACTATGTTTATATATGCTTGTGAGCTCAACTGTCTTATGTTTCTATAATTATGAAAGATTCCCCTTAGTCTCGCTTCCTTTTTTAATATTTGTCTCTTGTTGTTCTTTTATTTTGCTTCAGCAACAATGTATGTGTACATGATATGCTAAGAAGCTTATTTGGATTGTCTCCGAACTTTCCATTCGTCGTGTCACTTATAGGCCCTAGGCTTGGGTCGTGACGTCATATGTGATGTAATTAGCGTTGCTATAGGTGTAGTACTGGGATAGTGCCAGGATAAGATATTACATCCTATATACTATGCCAGCAAATCCCTAAATACAACCTAGAAGAATTACAACGTCAGGAGCAGGAGTTACTCGCAATGGTCTTTACATTCAAAAAGTTTAGGTCATATCTGTTAGGGGCCAAAGTGGTGGTGCATACGGATCACTTTGCACTTAAATACTTGATGGCTAAGAAGGATGTTAACCAAGGTTGATTAAATGGGTTCTTATCTTGCAAGAGTTTAACTTTGGCGTCATTGATGGAAAATGGACAAAGAATCAGGTTGCAGATCAACTCTCCAGATTGGAAGATGGAGCAATGATAAAGTTTGATGGCAGATTGGACAGATGATTCTTTTCCAGATGGGAGAGTCTTGGTTGCATCTCATGATTTGATACCTTGCTTTGCAAACTATGCAAACAATTTGGTAAGTGACATTCTGCCGCCTGACATGAACACACATTAGCGTCAAAAGTTTATGTCTGATGTGAGGAAGTTCTTTTGGGATGATCCATACTTATTTCATGTATGTGCTGATAGGATCATTCCTCATTATGTTCTTGAGGTTGAGATGATAAGCATACTTGAGGGATACCACTCATCATTGGTGGGTGGGCATCATAGTGGAATTCAAATTACTCACAAGATACTACAGTGCAATTATTATTGGCCCACTATCCACCAAGACACCCACAACATTGCAAAAGCTTGTGATAGGTGCCAAAGAGAGGGTAGTGTTTCTCGTAAACATGACTCCCTCTAAACCCCATTATGGTGATTGAATTATTTGAGATATGGGGTATAGATTTCATGGGACCATTTGTTAGCTCACATGGAAACAAGTAATCTTAGTTGTTGTGGATTACGTATCAAAGTGGGTGGAGGTCGTGGCTTTACCCAACAATGAGGGTAAAAGTATCATAACATTTCTAAAAAAGAACGTCTTCTCAAGGTTTGGCACCCCTTGGTCAATCATCAGTGATGGAGGCTCTTATTTCTGCAATAGACTTTATAAAGATCTTCTTGAATAGTATGGAGTGAAACATCGGGTTGCGACACCTTTACCATCCTTATACGAGTAGGCAGGTAAAGATGTCCAACAGAAAAACTAAACAGATTCTATCGAAGGCTGTGAATGCAAACTGGGTAGATTGGTCTTGAAAGCTGGATGACGTATTATAGGCATACTGAAGAGCATTCAAGACCTCTATAGGCATGTCTCCCTACCAACTTGTCTTCGGGAACGCATGTCACTTCCAGGGGAACTTGAGTACAAAGCAATGTGGGAACAGAAGAAGTTGAATTTGGATTGGAATGATGCAGCAAAATTTATGTTGAGCCAACTCAATAAGCTTAGCAAGATTTCATTGAAAGAATATGAGAGCTCAACCTTGTACAAACAAAGAATGAAGCTGCGGCATGACTATCTCATAGAGAACTGATAATTTGTGCTAGGGGATTTGGTGCGTCTCTATAATTCAACACCGAAATTGTTCCATGGGAAGCTAGAATCCAGATGGTTAGGACCCTTTCGAGTAGCATGCATCTTCAATTATGGGGCCATTGAGTTGAAGAGATGAAATGGAGGAATTTCAAAGTAAACGGCCAAAGTGTCAAGCCATACCTTAGAAATGTGGAAGAGATAAAGACGGTGTAAGAATGGGATCTTGAGGAAGTCCGAGTGCTCAAGCTATCTATGTCGTGTCGCGATAATAAACCAGGCACTACTTGAGATGCAACCCAAGGAACACTGGCACTTAGGTGCCCAGGTATTGTTTTTGACCCCTTATGTGCTATTTTGTTTTAATTTTGTGCATTGGGGACAACGCATATCTTTTTTGATAAGTTATGGATAGTTATGGGCCTCAGTGAAGTCTGAGCAGCTTGGGTCCATAACTATCCTAATTTTTTATCCCAGGGTTTTCTTCCCTATTTTCTTTTTCCCTATGGATATTTATTTTCTACTGAACCAACACGTTTACGATGTTTAGATAATATTTGTAGCATATAGAACCAATACTTATGGCATATAGCATGTTTAGTGTTTTTTTTTTGAAAAAATGATACCCACCAAATATTTTATTAGTAGTTAGATAGCGACCATGCATGTTTAGGTGTGTGACAATGTATGTTCTGATAAGTGAAGGTACATTGAGATAAAATGCATGATCTAAGAGTCTTTTGCTGATAATGTGTGCAGTACTATGTGAGTGTGAGCATAATTTGCTAAATTCATGTGTTTTGTGCTAATTCAGAACTTGTCCTATTACTCTATGTTAGATTGTAGATTAATTAGAGTATGAAAGTGTCTTAGGCCATTTTTCTCAAATAGTCCACTTTAACCTAAAAATGACCAACCAAAATGATCACATAATACCTTGTTCCTAATATTTGAGCCTAACATGTACCTATTCTTTGAAAACACCTGATTAACCTAGCCTTGTTAGTTGTAAAATCCTAAAATTATACCATGGTTCTTCCTTGAACATTATGCACCTTGACTGAGTTGAGGGTGGCTACCAAAAGTAGCCCTGGTTCAGAAGATGGTTATTGTGCACCTCAACACAGGCAAAAAGCCTGAGTTAAGGGTGGCTAGTGTAAAAGTGAAACACAGAAATAAGGGGTGAGTTAGTGATACTGAGAAAAAGGAAAAATCATGTACTAGGTGCAAGAAAAATAAGTGATGCCTTAGTTATGAGCTAAAAAGAAAAATGAAGTGTAAAAAACAAGGCAAAAGCTGAAAAATGAAAAGAAAGTACCTAGAAAATCTTGGAATAGCAAAAAGGGAGCATAATGTGAAAATAATAGAGTTGATAGGGCAAAAGTGTAGAAAAACGCAGTGTCAAGGAGGGCCATTAGTCACTACTTTCCCATAATATCATACCAAAGAACCCTGAGCCTATGATACAAGCCTAGAAAGTCCTAAAGTGACCTAGTCTAGTTAGTTGAAGGACTGAGTCATAAATATAGGGGCTATCCTATAGTATTAGACATCATGCATGAAAACATGTTGTGAGAATGAGTGATTTTGCATAGTCCCAAGGTCAAACATAAAAACATCATTAAGTGTCAAATATGGGAATTCTCTCTGTGAGGGCACTTGTATTTCATCATTAGCACTAGACTTGTCCTGTTATTGTGGATGGTTGATAATCCCTTGCTTATCATAGTTATGTTGTCACATGCACCAATTTGTATTGGTTTGCTAGATAGCTATCTGATTCTATTTTGAAAAGTTGGTGTAGGTATCAGAGTCTGAGATGTATGTGATGTTTGCCATTACGTTGAGGTTTGTGTATTACTGTATTATATATATAGATTGAGTCTGTGCTTGAGGATAAGCAATAATTTTAAGTTGAGGATGTTGGTGTATTATTAAAATACAATACTTTTGATGCTTAAAACTTGGAAATTTGTGTGTTCTTAATGCGATGATAGTTGGTTTTATGTATTTTTGTGTTTAGATTTACAGGACTGCAAGTCGGCAATGATTTTGGGGAAAATTGCAAAAGTTTCTAGTGTTTGTTGTTATACGATACCCTTTATGGATCATAGATCATTCTACTAGTCGTAGGGAGGTTTGGTGAAGATTTCCAGTGATAGGCTAATTTCTGAAGTTGATTCTGCGAACATGCAGATGAGATATAGAGATCTTTATGAGTCGTAGAAGAGGATTCATACCCTAAGGATCAGAGAATTGGACTTAAGGGAATGTCATCAGACGAAATTCCTTTAATGGGTCGTAAACTACTTTATGAGTCATAGAGGGGTGTCATAGAGTTGAAGTCAAAGATCCTAGCAGCTAAGTATGTGACCCCAATTACAAGCCGTAGAAGTCAATAGGATCATAAAGTACCTTTCATATGGTGTGCCAACCAATTCTCCTATTTTTTTTAATTATAATAAAATATTTTTTAGGTTATTTTTCAAAAGTTTTTCCTTGTACTCAGAGAACTCAACATTTTGAGAGAGAACATTGTAAGATTATATTGGAGAGTCTTTTAGAACACTTGTGATTTAATTTTACCTTAAAGCTTTTATTTCTTATTGAAGTTGGATTGCTTGTTCTTAATTCTATTGTGTAAGTGTTAAATTATGTCTTCTTAATTCATAATTTCTACATCTACACATAGCATAAGTAGCTAAATCCACAACTAGGATTGTGGGAACCATGAAGAATTAACAAAGTAGAATCGGATAATTCACAATTCTTGGAAGGTTTATATGCATGTATTAATTAACTCTCTTCATTTAGAATGTTTTCTATTGGTGGACAATATAAGAACCCACCTAGTGTTACTGATTTGACCAAGACAGTAACGAATAGGAAAAGAGATTAATAAATAGGATCCGATTGATGTGTTCTCATCTAATCTACCAAACTAGGCCAAAAAGAGGTTGAACTGAGCCTAATAGGTAAGGTTAGTAACTCATACTATGGATATGGGCCAAGTCTCATAGTAAAATTCACCTCTCACCTTTCACCAAAAGGCTTGGTTAACATAACTCACCGTCCTGCATGCTATACACTAGAAAAGAGTTAGATTTTTCGGTGATACTGAGTTGGGGAATCATGGGAAAAACAAAACCATAGTTTCTCTCCATATTGAATTCTCTCTTGTGATAGTTAGTTTAGTTATATTTTTCATTGATTATTGCAATCCTCCCCCCCTCCTTGGGGAAGTAAGTTGGTTAACCATTCGAATTACAATCAGTTAATTCTCTTGAGTTTATGTATTCCCTATGAGTTCGATCCTAACCTTTGTTAGGTTCAATTTCTTGGTAGCGACTGCTTTATCCTCTATAAAGAAGGCGTAACTTAGGCGATATCAATATACATGCTTCAAATAAAAACATGTCTTTTTAAATCATATTTTTGCATACATACTTAGGCTTATGAGCAAAATACTACTACATACTTAGCTTATGAGCAAAATTGTACTTCATAAACATGCATACTTAGGCTTAAAAGCCAAATATTACTAAAATTCATGATTATATACATAGGAATAGCTCATTCATACTTGAAATGATGGTGATTATTCACCCATAATTGCTTAAAGTCATCTTGTAGACGTCATGTGATCGCATGTCATGTCTTAACCATATTTTCCTTAAAATCATAGTCATAATCGTAGTTGGGTGAATCCACATCATAAATTTCATGAAAATCCTTGTTCATGCATGTTTATTCCATGAGGAATGAAAAAATAGTATGGACACTTGAAATTCATACTTAAAATGAGACAATAAGATGAAAACATTCATAAACTAAGATGAAATCAACAATTAAATCATACTTGAAATTACCCATACAAAAATTCATCATAGAAAGGGACATCCATTTTCAATTCTCATAAAATCCATGTAAATTGGCATAATAAGAGTTAAATCATGTTAAAATCATCAATTAAAATAACTCATAACTTAGTTTCATCAAATTGAAGATAAATCACAAAACCCACTTGCAATTCATACTTAGAAATCATGAGAAATAGATTTTAAGGCTTCATGATTAGAATGTAATCATGAATGAAAACTGACAATTCATAAAGAAATTAGGAATATTAAGATGAATTAGACTTGAGCTTGAAGCACTCTTGGATCCCTTGGCTTGAATCTTCAAAGCTTGGCATGAATGGAGTCTTAGGAACTTGACTTCTAGAGTATTAATGTTGGAATTTGAAAACGAGGTTCAATGAATGAGTAAGGGCTGATTTAGGGGTCTTAGAATGTACATAAAGGTCATAAAGGACCTTCTAAGTGGACCAAATTACCATAGAACCCTTCATGAAATGAAATTAAAAAAATGAGTTGAGCACCTGCACGTATGGGTTCACAACCGTGAAGGTGTCTGTGATAGGTTCCTCATTATTGAGAAGGTGATTTTTCCTAAAGAAAATAGGCCAAGGATACCTCTCTATAGTGTGCATAACCATTGCCTATTAGTCCCAGTACAACCTCCCCTTGGCCAGTTTTTTGATTAGACGAGAACATATTGATCGAATCCTGTTAATTAATCTCTTTTCCTATTAATTACTACCTTGGTCCAGTTAGTGGCACAAGGTAGATTCTAATGTTGGCCACCAATAGAAAACATGAAAAACGAAGAGAGTTAATTAATACATGCATGCACCTTGTTAGTTCTTCATGATTCTCATAACCCTAGTTGTGCAAATCAAACGTCAAAGAGAATCACAAGCTTAAAGATGAAATTAAAGTACAAGTATTCTAAAAACATCTTCAACATAATATCACTATTTTCTCTCTCTGACTACTGAATTCTCTAAGTACTAGGCGAAAACTTATGAAAAATAACCTAAAAAACCTATTTATTATTAGTAAATTACAAGTCCTAACTGAAATAGGATAACTGGTCGACATGCCATACGAAAGGGGTTTACGGGCCATATTGTATTCCATGGCCCATAATCAGGGTCTCATACAAAGATGCTAGAAATTTGGACTTTAAGTCTACGACACTTCTCTATAACCCATAACTTATTTTACGACCTGCAAGGGGGTTTCGTCTGATAAATCTTCAGAACGTCCCAGTCTCTTATCCTCAGGGCACAAACCATGGTCTATGACTCATAAATCAATTCTGTTCATTAAACCAACTTCAGAAATTCAGCCCCTCACTGTAATTGTTCACGAAACCACTTCATGGCCCGTAGAATGGTCTATGTCCTGTAAAGGGTCTCCTACTACATCAAAAACTAATACCTTCTGTATTTCTTCCCAAAATCAAGGACGAACCTGTAATCATGCAAATATAACATAAAATCACATAAAATCAACTAAAATCGCAATGAGAACACACAAAATTCTAAGTTTTGAGGATCAAAAGTGTTATATTTTGGCAGCACATCAACACGCTCAACTTAAGATTATTGTTTGTCCTAAATCGATGAACTCAATCTATATAGATAATATAGTATCGCACAGACCACAACCCAATCATATACATCACATGGATCTCGAACTTAGAAACCCACACTACATTTGCAAATAAGGATCAGATAGCCATTCAGCAAAACAACACAGACTAGTTTATGTGACAACACAACTTAACAAGTGAGGTACTATCAACAATCTACAATCACTAAATAAGTGTAATGTACCATGTGTTTATAAACCTATACTTGCATAAAAAATAATGTTCAAGTGAGTTCCTATTGAGTTAAGTAAAACATGATATGAAGATTATCTTAGAAATTAGCTTGGTTTAGTTATGTGATTGTTGAGGTGGTCTTGGAAGGGCAATCGATTTATCCTTGGTATAATATTTTAGAGGAAATGTTATGTGAAGTTGATACTAAAAATGAAGTTTGATTTGCATTTGGAATTATTCAAAATGAAGGTATATGTGAAGGTTGCGTAATTGACTTTTTTGGGAGTAATTCTTTTGTCATTGTTGCATCGCTTGCATGGGAAGCCTTTGGAATGCCCTTAGCATGACTTAAGGATATAACATACCATGCCATAGCACCATGGGAAAGGATAATGTTGCCATACCTAGGTCCCATGCCCACTCCCTTCTGTTTGGTATCTTTCTTCTTCCCAAAAAGTGAGTCAAAAAGCCCCTTTGCACCATATGATTTCATGCCCATTTCCCCACACATTTTTTATCACTTTTTAGTAATTAAATGACCCTTATAACCCGCCAAAATCAGTATAAATACGCCCCCCCTTCTTAGTCTCTACATCACTCTTTAAAGAAACCAAATCCCATAATCTATATTGCTCTTCCAAAACTCTCTCAACACTTAGGCTAAGTATTCTTCAAGATCTACACCAAGTTTCTTCATCTTCTCAAGGCTAATCAAGCAAGGTATGTGAGTTTGATTCTTGGTTTTCTATCAACCAAGAAGTCCTCTTCGGAAACTGAATTTTGAGTTACAAATTTTTAATCTTTGATTTATATATAATTGTATACTAATTGATATTTTCTTAAATTATAGTTATTCATACATTTTATGATTATTTATGTATATTTATCAAGGTTTTAATTCAAGCATTTAGATTTGCATTATCTAATCTAATCTATATTTTCAAGTCTTAGATACATAAATGGGATTTTTGAGACGAGGGTTCCCAAGAAACAGTCTGTCTACTTCTATGAGGTAGTGGTAAGGTCTGCATGTAGTCTACCCTCCCCAGACCCCACTTGTGGGATTCCACTTGGTATGTTGTTATTGTTGTTGTTGTTGTTAAATACACAAATGAGTTATTACGATTTTTATTCTGAATTATTCCTATGATTATTGTAACTTTGTTTAAATAACAAATTCATGATTTTAAGGCTATTGAACTAGTCCCCAAATATGATTTAAGTTGAGTTATGTACTTTGGATATTTGGTTTTCATGGCATAACATGAACTTATGATTTTGGACAAATATAAGTGAATACAAGTATGAAATGATGCCGGCTGACTTAAGACCCATTTCCTTTTGTTTTGAATCTTTGTTAAGTAGCTATTCTTAGTAAAAGTTTTAATATGATTTTGACAAGTTACGACTTTCTGAATTAAATTAAGTTTTGATTATTTCGGTTATACATTGTCCATTTTTGTTGCATTTTGACTTAGCACCGAATGAGTTAAGAGTGGAACTCGACCTAAAGGGTCTTATATAAAGCTTCTAATCTCATAAATATGTGCCACCATAGGATATTTTGATTATGCATTTTTAGGCTTTCTTATTAGTGGATCTATCTAGTATTTCTGTTTCTGTAGTTATACCCTAGCAAGTTGGCTCACTCTTTGACCGTTGTGGAGTATGACATCGGTATTCCATATTATAGCTCACATGATTTTGTCGGTTATATTATTATTCTCACACTTATTTGCTTATGTTCTTTTCTATGCATTTTCATGGCATTACTTTACGCTTCACTTTGGAACTGAATATATTGTTTAAGCTTGGAGCTTGTCATATTGGGTAAGTATTCTTTGTCATTATATTTACTTGTTGCATTGTGTACCTGCATACTTAGTACATTATAAAGTACTAACCACATTTTTACCTGTATAGTATAATCATGTAGGGGCAGGTGATCTACCTTATCCTCCTCCGCATGGCAAGATTGCTCATGAAGACTTTGAGTTATGATGCGTTCCCATTCATCGAGAACAGAATCCTTATCTTCAAGCTTTGCTTTATTGTTCAAAAATTTGATGTAGTTTCATTTTGACTTAGTATTGAGGGATGTAGACTTGTATTCTTGGCTCTGTTTATTATCATTTTCTAGAGGTGTTTCTGGAACAATTTTACACTTAGTACATTTTAAACTATTAAACTTATCCTTCTGCTTATGATTACAAGTAGTCCCTTAGTCTCATTCCCCATATTTCATTTTCATATATTTGTCATTTAGCATTTAAACCTATAACGTGCAATTATGATTAAAGAGGGTTGTTTGGGGGCCTTCGGGTTCTCATTCACTGTGTCACACCTAGGCCCTAGGTTTGGGTCGTGTCAAGCTTATCATAATGTAATAGGTATTTTTAAACTCATACTCATGTGAAAAATAATGTTCAAGTGAATTCCTATTAAGTTAAGTAAAACTTGATATCAAGGTTATCTTAGCAATTAGCTTGGTTAAGTTATTGATTGTTGAGGTGGTCTTGGAAGAGAGGTTGGTTAATCCTTGGTATAATATTTTGAGGTAATGTTATGTGAACTTAAGACTAAATATGAAGTTTGATTTGCATTTGGAATTATTCGAAATGAAGGTATATGTGAAGGTTGTGTAATTGACTTGTTTGGGAGTAATTCTTTTGCCATTGTTGCATGGCTTGCATGGGCATCCTTTGGCATGCCCTTAGCATGACTTGAGGTTATACCATACCATTCCATAGCACCATGGGAAAGGATAATACTTCCATACCTAGGTCCCATGCCCACTCCCTTGTTTTTGGCATCTTTCTTCTTTTCAAAGAGTGAGTCAAAAAGCCCCTTTGCACCATATGATTTCATGCCCTTTTACCAACACATTTTATATAACTTTTTAGTGATTAAATAACCTTATAACCACCTGAAATCAGTATAAATACCCCCTCCCCTCCCCCCTCTACTTAGTCTCTACATCACTTTTTAAAGAAACCAAATCCCCTAATCTGCGTTGCTCTCCCAAAACTCTCTCAACACGTAGGCTACGTATTTTTCAAGATCTCCACCAAGTCTCTTCATCTTCTCAGAGATAATCAAGCAAGGAATGAGAGTTTGATTCTTTGTTTTCTTTCAACCAAGAAGTCCTCTTCAGAAACTAAATTTTGAGTTACAATTTTTTCAATCTTTTGATTTATGTATTATTTTATACTAATTGATATTTTCTTAAATTATGGTTATTCATACATTTTATGATTATTTGTGTATATTTATCAAGGTTTTAATTCAAGCATTTCATATTTGAATTTTTAATCTAGTATTTCCGTTTCTGGAGTTATACCCTAGCAAGTTGACTCATTCTTTGGTCGGTGTGGAGTATGACATCGGCATTCCATATTATAGCTCATATGATTTTGCCGATTATGGTCTTATTCCCTCACTTATTTGCTTATGTGCTTCTCTATGCATTTTCATGTCATAACTTTATACTTTACTTTGGAACTGAATATATTGTTTAAGCTTGGAGTTTGTCATATTGGGTAAGTATTCTTTGTCATTATATATACTTATTGCATTACATACCCACATACTTAGTACATTCCAAAGTACTAAGTACATTTTACCTACATGCTATAATAATGTAGGGACAGGTGATATACATATCCTCCTCCGCGTCGCTATATTGCTAGTGAAGACTTTGAGCTTTGGTAAGTTCCTATTAATCGGGAACAGAATCCTTATCTTCAAGCTTTGCCTTTGTTATTCAGATATTTGATGTATTTTCATTTTGACTTAGTATTGAAGCGCCTAAACTTGTATTCTTGGCTTTGTTTATTGTCATTGTTTAAAGGTATATCTGGACCATTGCTACATTTGGTATGTTTTAAACTATTTAACTTATACTTCCATTTATGATTACAAGTTGTCCCTTAGTCCCATTCATCATACTTCATTGTTGTCACGCCCAAAGCCCCGTTAGGGCGGACTGGAACCCATTGCCAATAAGGCCCGGGAGAACCAACATGTATCTATGCGCTCTCTATACATATTATAAGGGATTTTTACATTTAACATGCCTTTAGGAAAGTAAACAGTAATAGTAGGCTAAAAGGAAACGCATATGGATAGGCCGTTGGGGCCACGGTGCCTAAAGTACGAGACATGACCAAACTTTAATTTACATAGTCTACAAAGCCTCTAGATATGGAAAAGTATTTGATAAGGGTCGAGACAGGCCCCGCCTCGACTAACTGTACAACACAAAAACATAAGCTCTAGACATAAAGCTCCAAAGCAACCTGGAGCTTGGTAACAGCAGCTGGATGTCTTGTACTCCTACTGGGGAGATCTACTAGCACCTGTACCTGCAGCATGAAATACAGGTCACCCATAAGGGACATCAATATGAGATAATGTTCTGAATATGTAAGGCAAGAAATATTGTATATGAAGTAATAACTCAAATGAAACTATGCACTGGTGTAGAATAAGAGACCACCCTTAGTCATATTGTGAGATCATGTACTTTATGTTCTTTTTATTACATTAGCTTTACTGTATAATATGTGCATAGTATGTAATACAAATGAGTAGCTGATCAGTGGTAAATCTATATCGGGATCGGCCCTGGCTAGGCTCTTCCTTAACCCCTCAGGCCACCCCCTGTGATAGGATCATCCCTGGCTAGGTGATTCTTCCACCCCTCGGGCTACCACCAATCAATAAGCAATATACCTTTACTTTATCTTTCAATTACCTATGAGACGATTCTTTTGATGGTCATAATATCGGAGTTGTAGGACTGTAGATACAACATATGACATGTAAATAATTATAAAACACAATACCATAATGAAAGGATTAAGTTACACAAATAATGAAATGCGTAAGAGATGAAACAACTCGTGAACTTTATTTAGGAACAAGAACCCATGTAACTTAGTATTCATGTATGTATGTAGATTTAAAGGTGACTATGTATGGGAGCATATGAACATGTGAATGAGTTGAGACATGGTTAATAGTTGTGTCAGAGTTTGTAAGTGCCTTTATGTACCAATGAGGGATCTATGTTTCATGTCAAATAATATGAAATAAAGCAACCTTACATACCTCGCTGTACGACCTCGCTATTACCTCAAGATAACCTTCACTTCCTCCAAATATTCATCTACAACATAGTAGGTAATAAAACAAGCATTATTAGCTAATAAATACATCTTGGCAGCCCAATCTAATAAAAAAACAACATACAGGACGCAAGCGGGTATTTATAAACCCGAGCATGTTCTTTCAACCTTTTCGCCCCTAATCGTATTTTCTAATACACATTCTTATATACATATCATTTGCAGCCTTTTCTAGTGCCATTACAATCTTACAATATCCCACAAAGCACAACACATAACAATTCTACACAACATACAAATAGGCGGCATAACGTTACGTCCCTTTGCCCCATTTTGATGTCGACAATCCCAAACCTATTCCAACTTTAAACAAACTGTATCCAATGTTTTTACACATAAAAAAGGTCTTATAATAGTCCACAAATAGTCTCAAATTAGATGAAGTTTGTGAAACAACAATTTCCAATTATCAGCCCACAAGTTTCTTTTAAGAGAACAATTAAGACGTTGTACAACAACTCTTTTTTTGCGGATTGTAAAAGTGGTGAATCAGCCTGGTTTCATCATTAACAAACAACTGCTTGTTAAATACATGAGTTTTACTTCATAATACAGCCAACGAAGAAGAGAAAATCCTTTTGAACAACGAGAAAGCTCACAACAATCCTTAGGCCACATGCTGTCCAAAATTTTAGCACAAACATAACCAACATAGTCTCTTGTTTCTCATAAGAAAACCATACTAAACACATATGTAAACTTACTTACCACTACCTCAAAGTGTAAGGCTTCTCCAAGAACCCTAAAAGTCCCCTTCTGGCTGCTTTGCTAGGTTAAGAAAGTGTAGAGAGAAAGTTTGTGAAAGCAGAAATTTCCAAGTCTAAGAATGACTAAAGGTGCTATTTGTAAGCCTTTTTAAAGGGGATTTTGGCCAACTTTCTTGAGTGGTTTAAGCCTTATATTATTAAGGTGGTGATGCAGCAGCTTGGCCCTTTCACTTGGACCTAATTGGGTCTCAAAGTTGAGGGGCCTTGGTTGCCCATTTTCCAAATTTCTCTTCACTTGGTTTGGGCCCAAATGGTTAAGTGGATTGTAATGTTCTTGGGCCCTTTTTATATGCTTCTTGGGCTAAAAATAAAGTCTATTTATGATGCTAAAACATGGGATAAAGTTACACCCTTAATACAGACTTTATTCATAATTGGACTTGGACAAATTCGACATCGGGCCTCGTCTCCGTTTAGCTAGCAATTTAAGCTAGGTGACTCACCTGCTAGCTTACTAAGTCAAGCACCTCAATTCTCTTATTTTGTTTATGGTCGTGATCTCCTCAATTTGACTTAAAACTTATTTACACTCGACTCTCTTCAACGTTAGACATACATATCGCCCTTTAATTGGAGATTCAAGCACTTTTAAAAATTGGCGCTAATTTGACCAAACTATATTATTTTTCATTTGCATAGTACTAGTATTGTAAAATTTGGGTATTACCTCATCCCCTCTTAGGAACATTCATCCTCAAATGTTAACACAATTGGATAGCTTAACCAAGTTTAAACCTTTACTTACACAAACTTTTAGCAATACACTAAGTATTCAATCACACGTACTTATCAGTGTCCCAATTCTGCATGTTGGACTTCCTCTTTAGCTTCAAATAAGTAAGGGTATTTTGATTTCATTGCGTGCTCGGCCTCCCATGTTATTTCTTCTGCTTGCTGGTTTCTCCAAAGTACTTTCACTGAAGCTATTTCTTTATTCCTTAGCTTCTTAACTTGACGATCTAGAACAGCAATAGGTACCTTTTCATATGTGGCATCTCCTGTAACCTGCACATCCTCAATATGAGTGATATGAGATAGGTCACCTATGCATTTTTGAAGCATTGAGACATGAAAACTGGATGAACCACTGAAAGCTCTTGGGGTAGCTCTAGTTCATATGCAACCTGCTCGAACCTCTTAATAACCTGATATGGCCCCATATAACGTAGGCTCAGTTTTCCTTTCTTACCAAATCTCATAAACCCTTTCATTGGAGACACCCTTTAAAAATACCTAATCCCCTACTGAGAATTCCAGTCCACTCCTCCTAGCATTTGCATATCATCTATAATAACTTTCGGTTATTTCTAGTCGTTGCTGTATTACCTTAACTTTTTCCATGGCTTGTTGTACTAGATCTGGCCCAAGCAAAGTGGTTTTACCCACTTCGAATCATCCAATTGGCGATCTACATTTTCTTCCATACAAAGCTTCATAAGGTACCATCTTGATACTCGCGTGGTAGCTATTATTAGAGGCAAATTCAATAAGTGGCAAATGGTCCACCCAACTACCTTTAAAGTCCAGTGCACAAGCTCGCAACATATCTTCAAGTATCTGAATGGTGCGCTCTGCTTGACTATTTGTTTGAGGGTGGAATGTTGTACTCAAATGCACTTGTGTCCCTAACCTCCTTTGGAAGGACTTCCAAAACTTTGCAGTTAATTGAGCTCCTCGGTCAGATGTAACGGAGATTAGGACTCCATGTAGCCTGACTATCTCTTTGAGGTATAGCTTGGCATACTCTTCAGCTGTATAATCACTCCTGACTGGCAAGAAGTGTGCCGATTTTGTAAGTCTATCAACTATTATCCATCTGGAGTCAAACTTCTTAAATGAGTGACATGACCTGGTAACAAAATCCATATTGATCATATCCCACTTCCATGTTGGAAGTTCTATACACTGCATATAACCTACTGGCTTTTGGTGTTCTAAATTTACTTGTTGGCAACTTGGACATTGAGCCACAAATTCTATAAGGTCCCTTTTCATGCCTCCTCACCAAAATATTCCCTTTAGGTCATGATACATATTAGTTGATCCTGGATGGATGGAATATCGGGAATGATGGGCTTCTTCCATTATCCTTTTCCTTATCCCATTAATATCAGGCACACATAATCTATTTTGGTAATAAAGTACTCCATTTTGTGTAATGTCAAAGCCCTTTATCATACCCTGACTCACCTTTTCCATAAGTTGTCGTAGAAAAGGATCCTCAAACTGTTTTTTTTTCACCTCTATTACTAATGAAGACGTTGTTGTATTATGTACAGTAACCCCTTCCTTTGGAGTCTTGAGAAGGTGAACTCCCAAACTAGCTAGCTGATATAGATCCTTAGTTACTCCTTGACTTATCATAGCTTGATCACCAGTATTCGTGATTGCTTTACAGCTCAAAGCATCGGCTACCACATTTTTCTTCCCTGCATGGTATAGTGTATCAATGTCATAATCCTTTATTAGCTCTAGCCATCTTTGTTGTCTTAAGTTTTGGTCTTTCTACTTAAAATGTATTGCAAGCTCTTACAGTCAGTATATATGTCAACATGAACCCCATACAAATAGTGGCGCCATATTTTCAGAACAAATACAACAGCTGCTAGCTCAAGATCATGTGTTGGGTAGTTTTTCTCATGTGGCCATAGTTTTCTAGAGGTGTAAGAAATTACCCTACCATGCTGTGTCAGTACACACCCTAAGCCAACTCTTGAAGCATTGCAATACACTGCATACCCCTCGGTGCCTTCTGGAAGTACTAGCACAGGTGCAGAAGTTAACTTATTTTTCAGCTCCTAGAAGCTCCTTTCACATGCATCATTCCATTTGAACTTGGTTGCCTTATGTGTCAACTTTGTTAGAGGTGCAGAAATAGAAGAAAAAACTTCGACAAACCTCCTGTAAAAACCTGCCAAACCTAGGAAGCTCCGAACTTCTGTGGGTATTGTCGGTCTAGGCCAATCTTTCACAGCCTCTATCTTTTGTGAATCAACCCTTATTCCCTTATTAGACACAATATGACCCAAGAATGCCACTAATTTTAGCCAAAATTCATATTTAGAAAATTTTGCATACAACTGTCGATCATGATGAACTTGTAACACCTGTCGTAAGTGATTTGCATGGTCCTCTTCTGATCTTGAATATACCAAAATGTCATTTATAAACACTATCACAAACACGTCCAAGAATGGCTTGAATACCCTATTCATCAGATCCATAAGAACTATTGGTGCATTCTTTAGCCCAAATGACATAACAAAAAATTCAAAGTGACCATAACATGTTCTGAAAGCAGTCTTAGGTATATATTTCTCCTTCACCCTCACTTGGTGATAACCTAATCTCAAATCAATTTTTAAAAACCATTTGGCACCCTGCAACGGATCAAATAAATCATCAATCCTGGGGAGGGGGTATTTATTCTTAATTGTCACCCTATTCAATTATCGATAGTCGATAGGCATTCTCAAGGTGCTATCCTTTTTTGCGTACAAATAACACTCGTGCACCCCAAGGCGACACACTAGGTCTTATAAAACCCTTCTCCAATAAGTCTTTTAACTACTCTTTTGATTCACGCAACTCTACTGGAGCCATTCTATATGGAGGGATGGAAATAGGTTGAGTGCCTGGAAGTAAGTCAATACCAAAATCTATTTCTCGTTGTGGAGGTAAGCCTGGAAGTTCTTCAGGGAACACATCAACGAATTCATTCAATAGTGGAACTAATTGAAGGGTTGGTGATTCTGCCTTCATATCCCTCACTCTAACTAAATAACATATATACCCCTTAGATATTATCTTTCTGGTCTTAAAATAAGAGATCAATTTACCCTTTGGCACCCCAATATTGCCTTCCCATTCAAGAACTGTCATTTGGAAAGTGGAAGCACACTCTCTTAGTTCGACAATCCACGGTGGCATACCAAGAAGCTAACCGATCTATACCCATTATAACATCAAATTCCACCATTCTAGCTCAATAAGGTCAGCAAATGTGTCACTGTCACAAATAGTTCTAGCCATAATAAACAATCTACACAGTCATAATAAACCCTTCTAGCCATAATAGATTCACCGGTTGGTGTACACACTTCAAATGGTTTGTTCAATAATTTGGGTGTCCTCTTAAGCTTCCCAGCAACTAGTGGAGTAATGTATGATAGTGTAGAACCAGGGTCAACTAATGCATATACATTATATGAAGAGATGGATGATGTACCTGTGACCACATCAGGTGAAGCTTCCAAATTTCGCCGACTCCCCAGAGCATAAGTGCGATTCTGAACTCCGCTAGAGCTAGTTTCCCCTCTAACACCTCTACCATGACCCATAGGTGCTTGTTGACCCCTATCTAACGGAGGAACTGACATTGATAATGCAATAGCTGACCAAGTAGATTGTGCCATATCACCCATACACCTTCTCGAGAAATCTCTCATCATATGCCCTGGCGCACCACACCAATAACAAGCGTCTGTCCCAACATGACATATACCTGAATGACTCCTTCCACACTATTTATAAAGCTGCATAGGGGTCCTTTGCTGGCCTGCTGAATATCTTGCTGTCCGGGTGCCTTGCCCTTCACTTCTTGGACCAAACTGATTTCTCCTAGACCCCTTAAATTGTGGTGGAGCACTGGCTGCAAAGTAGGAGGATGATGTCCTAGGCGGTCTATTAGAAAATCGAGGCCTAAGCTTACCTTGGGGTGGTGTAAAATGCCCTGTAGACCTAGCCCTCCTGGCCTTCCCTCTTTCCAACTCTTGTATCCTTCTCCTTTGCCTCTAATCCTCCAATTTCTATGCAAAAGCTTGCATTCTTGCTATATCCATGTCTTTGTTCAAGGAGGCAATGGTACAGTCTCTGACATGATACGTATCCAATCTATCCACATATCGATGGACTCTATCTACCATAGTAGCAACTACATTAGGAGCATACCTCAAGAACTGATCTGCACGGGCCACTCGGATTTCTAATGACAAGTAATGGTTAAGAAATGCCTCTTTGAACTCCTTCCAGGTAGTTGGAGGTGCGTCTATACCCTTAGATTGCTTCAAGGCTTCATACCACAATATAGCCACACCCTTCAACTTATACATCACTAACTCGACAGTTTCTGTACCACCAACATGCATAATATCTAAAGTGTGTTGAATCTGATCAATAAAGTCTTGGGGATCTTCATTAGGATCTGACCGAGTGAAAGATGGAGGGTCTAAATTAAGGAAATCACGTATCCTTGTGACAACTACCCTATTCACCCTACCTGCATCTATAACCGGACCTTCCTGTCTTTGACCTTTGCCAGCAACTATACGGGTCAATAGTTGGATTGCATTTCTTAGATCCTGCATGGTAGAATCCATAGGTGGTTCTAGGGAATTTCACTACTTCCGAGTTCATCGGGAGCTGGAGGAGTTGGAGATGTCTGTGACAGAGACTCCTCTTGAACCTTATTTCATTGTCTCACCTGACTGGGTATACCAACCACCACTTCTACTCCTTTCCCTTTACCTTTATTTTTTCTGGTTTCTGGCGTAATTGTTGTACAAAACAATTTAGGGGTTAGACACAAACCACCTATTATACTTAGCTCTATGGCATGATCTAAAGAACAAAAAGAAAGTAACAACTCCTAAATACCACGTAGCCGTTGATATTGGTACAATATGATCCACTATCAGAGAGCAATCCTAACCCCAACGGGTGCACAACACATCAATAAACAAGATTCTACATAGACACGGCTTTGTAGACTCCCTCGGATGACCCGCTCTGATACTACTTCTTTAACGCGCAAAGCCCCATTAAGGAGGACTGGCACCCACTTCCAATAAGGCCAGGGAGAACCAACCTATATCTACGCGCTCTTTATACATATTATAAGGGATTTCTACATTTAACATGCCTTTAAGAAAGTAAACAGTAATAACAATCCTAAAGTAAACACATATGGCTAGGCCATTGGGGCCACGTTGTCTAAAGTATGAGACATGACCACACTTTAATTTACATAGTCTACAAAGCTTCTAGATAAGGAAAAGTATCTGATAAGGGTCGGTAGAGGCCCCGCCTCAACTAACTATACAATACAAAAATATAAGCTCTAGACACAAAGCTCCAAAGCAACCTAGAGCTTGGTAACAACAGCTGGATGTCCTGTACTCCTACTGGGGAGATCTACTAGAACCTGTACCTGCAGCATGAAAAGCAGGTCCCCCATAAGGGACGTTAGTATGAGATAATGTACTAATATGTAAGGCAGGAAATACTATATATGAAATAATAACTCAATTGAAATTATGCACTGGTGTAGAATAAGAGACCACCCTTAGTCATATTGTGGGATCATATACTTTATGTTCTTTTTATTACATTACCTTTATTGTAATAGAAATGACCAGCTGATCAGTGGTAAATCTACATTGGGATCGGCCCTGGCTAGGATCTTCCTTAACCCCTCGAGCTACCCCCCGTGATAAGATCGTCCCTAGCTAGGTGATTCTTCCACCCCTCGAGTTACCACCCATCAATAAGCAATGTACTTTACTTTATCTTTCAATTACCTTTGAGATGATTCTCTTGGTGGTCATAATATTGGAGCTATAGGACTATATATACAACATATGACATGTAAATAATTATAAAAGACAATATCATAATGAAAAAAGTTACACAAATAATGTAATGCGTATGAGATGAAACAACTCATGAACTTTATTTAGCAACAAGAACCCATATAACTTGGTATCCACGTATGTATGTAGATTTAAAGTGACTATATATGGGAGCATATGAACATGTGAAAGAGTTGAGACATGGTTAATAGTTGTGTCGGAGTTGGTAAGTGCCTTCATGTGCCAAGGAGGGATCTATGTTTCATGCCAAATAATATGAAATCAAGTAACCTTACATACCTTGTTATACGACCTAGCTATTACCTCAAGATAACCTTCACTTCCTCCAAATATTTATCTAACATAGTAGATGATAAAACTAGTATTAGCAGCCAATAAATACATCTTGGTAGCCCAATCTCATAAAAAAATAACATACAGGCAGCAAGTGGGTATTTATAAACACAAGCATATTCTTTCAACCTTTTCACCCCTAATCATACTTTCTAATACACATTCTCATGTACATATCCTATGTATCCTTTCTAGTGCCATAACTGTGTTACAACAGCCCACAAAGCACAACACATAACAATTCTACACAACATACAAATAGGTGGCATAACATTACGTCCCTTTGCCCATTTTGGAGTCGACAATCCCAAACCTGTTCCAAATTTAACTAAATTGTATCCAATGTTTTTACAAATAAAAATAGTCTTATAATAGTCCTCAGATAGTCTCAAATTAGGTGAAGGTCGTGAAATAACAATTTCCAATTATCTGCCCACAAGTTTCTTTTACGAGCACAATTACAATGTTGTACAACAACTCTTTTTTTGCGGTCTATAAAAGTAGTGTAGCAGCTTGGTTTCATCATTGAAAAACAAACCTTTGTTAAATACATAAGTGTTAATTCATAATATAGCCAACCAAGAAGAGAAAATCCTCTTGAACGACAAGAAAAGCTCACAATAATCCTTAGGACACATGCTGTCCAAAATTTCAGCACAAATATAACCAACGTAGTCTCTTGTTTCTCATAAGAAAACCATACTAAACACATATGTAAACTTACTTATCACTACCTTCAAGGTGTAGGGCTTTTCCAAGAACCCTAAAAGTCCCCTTCTGGCTGCTTTGCTAGGTTAAGAAAGTGTAGAGAGAAAGTTTGTGAAAGCTGAAATTTCCAAGTCTAAGAATGACTTAAAAGTGCTATTTGTAAGCCTTTTTAAAGGGTATTTTACCTGACTTTATTGAGTGTTTTAAGCCTTATATTATTAAGGTGTTGATGCAGCATCTTGGGCCTTTCACTTGGGCCTAAATGGTTTTCAAAGTTGAGGGGCCTTGGCTGCCCATTTTCCAAATTTCTCTTCACTTGGTTTGGGCCCAAATGTTTAAGTGGGTTGTGATGTACTCGGGCCCTTATTATATGCTTCTTGGGATGAAAATAAAGTATATTTAGGCTGCTAAAACACGGGCCAAATTTACACCCTTAACACGAAATTTATTCATAATAGGACCTGGACAAATTCGACGTCGGGCCTCGTCTCTGTTTAGCTAGCAATTTAAGCTAAGCAACTAGGTGACTCACCTTCTAGCTTACTAAGTCGTACAAGGACCTCAGTTCTCTCACTTTTTTTTAAGGCTATGATCTCCTCAATTTGACTTAAAACGTATTTACACTCGACCTTCTTCATCGTTAGATATACATAGCGCCCTTTAATTGGAGATTCAAGCACTTTTAAAAATTCGCACTAATTTAACCAAAGCATATCATGTTTCATTTGCATAGTACTAGTATTGTAAGATGTGGGGTGTTACAATTATCATCTATTTTCCATTTATTATTTAAACATGTGATGTGCAATTATGATTTAAGAGGCTTGTTTGGTGGCCTTCAGGTTCTTATTCGCCGTGTCAAACCTAGGCCCTATGTTTGGGTCGTGACATGCATGGTATTAAAGCACAAGTTTTTAAAATGATCCTTGGAAGTCCACATAGCATCTAGTAGAGTCTTATTCATGGTGGTGAAGCACGCCACAACTATGAATAAGAGGATATGAGACGTTTAAGATTGTCTCACTTCCTTGTTTAAATCAATTCATGCCTTAGAGTAACTTAAGATATCTTTCCCTCTAATGACTTATTCATTGCACTATAGAAAATGCTGCCAAGAATAAATATTCTCGTCTGTGAGGTTCGTCAACCTTTAGAAGAGGGTAATATGTCCCATGCCGAGTTCAGGAATGTTATCTCATTATTGGCTCAAATGGTTACTAATCAGGCTACGCAAGCTCCACCTCAAGATCCAGCACCTCAAGCTCTCACCCAAGCAGCTAGGGTGACAGATTTCACCCTATGAACCTGCCGGAAATTCATGGAAATAGAATTGATGAGATCCCATGGAGTTCATTAATGAGGTATACAAGGTTCTCTCGGTTATGGGTATGTTATTGGAGGAGAAGGCGGAGTTTATGGCCTACCAACTTAAATGCCTTGCCTAGATTTGATATGATCAGTGGGAAGGTGAAAGGGTGCTTGGTGCTACGATTGATTGGGAAGAATCCAAGGGTGCATTCTTGGACTGCTTTTTCCCTCTTGAATAAAGGGAAGCCAAAATGAAAGAGTTTATGAACTTGACGCAAGGGTCAATTAGCATTCGCAAGTACTCGCTGAAATTCAGTACACTCTCCAAATATGCTCCTATGTTGGTGTTCGGCCCTAGGACTAGGATAAATATGCTTGTTACAGGAGTCCCCAATCTCATCAACGAAGAATGCCAAACTGCCTTACTAATCCAAGATATGGATTTGTCTCAGCTTATGATTTATGCCAAGCAACTTAAGGAAAAGAAGATTCGCAAGTTGAGGAAAAAAGATGCTAAAAGGCCGAGATATGATGGTTAGTATCAAGGTCATAAGGGTGGTGATGGTAATCGAGGTCATCAAACCAAAGGTTCCAATAAAAAGGGTCTTTGAATGCCTTCAACCAAAGGCATACTAATGACTAGTTTCAACATATTAAGGGTAAACAAAGTGGTGGTCATGCTCAAGCTTAGCCAATATGCAAAAAGTATGGTAAGAGCTATGGTGGTGTGTGCTATTGGGAGTCGGGTAGTTGTTTTGCATGTGGCCAACTAGGCCACAAAATTACCAACTGCCCCAAGGTCATAATAAGGTTAAGGGTATTCGCCCGCATGGGAAATATGTACAGGCAGACCAAAAGCCACAAGTTGTGCAACAAGGTGGTGGTCCTCGCAACAATAGGTTCTATGCACCACATGGGAGGCAAGAGGTGGACAATCAGCCAAATACTATCAAGGGTATGTTGAAAATGTTTGATTTTGATGTTTATGTGTTGTTAGATCGTGGTGCTAACTTATCCTTTGTGACCCCTTTCCTTGCCAATAGGTTCAATTTAAGTCCCGAAATTTTGCGTGACCCTTTTTTTGTGTCTACTCCCGTGGGTGAGTCAATAGTTGCTAAAAGAGTCTACAAAAATGTTCCTTTGTCGATTATACATAAGACTCTTCCATGCAATCTTATTGAATTGTTTATGATAGATTTTGATGTCATCCTTGATATGGACTGGTTGAATGCCTCTTATGTCACTATAGATTGTAGAACCCATAAAGCTAAATTTCAAATTCCTAATGAACCCTTGTTTGATTGGGAAGGGCAAGATTCTGTGGTAATAGGTAGGTTTATTTCATATCTTAAAGCTCGTAAGATGATATCTAAGTGGTGTATCTATCATATAGTTAGGGTTTGAGATGTGTCTTATAAGGTTCGCTCTCTTGAGTCAGTTCCTATAGTCAATGAGTTCCCTGATGTGTTTTCCGAAGATCTTCACAGTATTCCTCCTGAAAGGAAAATAGATTTTGGCATAGACCTCCTTCCCAATACCAAACCCATCTTTATTCCACCTTATAGGATGGCATTACTGGAGTTGATAGATCTTAAGAATCGATTGAAGGATTTATTGGAGAAGGGATTTATTACGCCTAGCAAATCTCCATGGGGTGCTTCTGTTCTATTTGTAAGGAAGAAGGACAGGTCACTTCGAATGTGCATTGACTATCGTCAACTCAACAAAGTCATCGTTAAGAATAAACACCCACTTCCGAGGATAGACGATTTATTTGACCAACTACAAGGAGCTAGATATTTTCTAAAATAGACCTTCATTCTGGGTGTCACCAATTGCGGATTAGGAAAGTGACATTCCTAAGACAGCTTTTAAAACAAGGTATGGGCACTATGAGTTTTTGATGATGTCTTTTAGACTGACAAATGTGCCGGCTATATTTATGGATCTTATGAATCGAGTCTTCAAACCTTACCTTGATATTTTTGTTATGGTCTTTATTGATGATGTACTTATCTACTCCCAACATGAGAAGGAACATGAGGAACATTTGAGAACAGACCTTCAAACTTTGTGAGATGAGAAATTGTACAGCAAATTCAACGAGTGTGAAATTTGGATGAAATAAGTTTCTTTCCTTGGCCATGTGATAACTGATAAAGGTATTATGATAGACCCAAGGAAGATTGAGGTAGTGCGAAACTGGCCTAGGCCCTTAACTCCGTCTGACATAAGGAGTTTTATGGATTTGGCAGGTTATTACCGACGGTTTATAGCAAGGTTTACTTCAATCGCATCCTCTTTGACCAAATTGACCCAGAAAACGTGCAAGTTTGTGTGGTCTGATGAATGTGAGAAGAGTTTCTAGATATTGAAAGATAAGTTTACTTTAGCTCCCTTATTGACTCTTCCAGATGGTTTGGATGGTTTTATGGTATATTGTGATGCATCTTGGGTTGGGTTGGGTTATGTGTTAATGCAAAACTGTAAGGTCACAGCATATGCTTCTTGGCAAAGGAAGTCCATCAGTTGGCTAGATTGGGTGTTAGGTTGGAAGGTGCTAATGATGGTGGCATATTTGTTCATGATGTGTCTCAAACTTCTTTGATTGTTGATGTGAAGTCAAAGCAAGACCTTGACCCTACTTTGATTGAATTAAAGAAATAAGTTGAACAAAAGAAAGTGCAAGTTTTCTCACAAGGGGGAGATGGTGTCATTAGATACCAAGGCCGATTGTGTGTGCCAAATGTAGATAGATTGAGAACCTTGATCTTACAAGAGGCTCATAATTCAACTTATTCCATTCATCCGGATTGCACCAAAATGTATCGAGATTTGAAGGAAGTTTATTGGTGGGGTAATATGAAAAAGGACATAGCCAAGTTTGTGGCCGCATGTCCAAATTGTCAGCAAGTCAAAGTCGAGCATCAAAGGCCTGGTGGGATCACTCAAACATTGAAATCCTAACTTGGAAGTGGGAGGAAATCAATGGACTTCATTGTTGGATTACCTCGGACTCAGAAACAATATGATTCAATTTGGATGATTGTGGATCGTATGACCAAATCAGTTCATTTTTTATTGGTTAAGACGTCATATAGTATTGAAGATCATGCAATGTTATATATCCTTGAATTAGTCCAATTACATGGCGTTCCTTTGTCAATAATATCTGATTGTGGCCCTAAATCCACTTCTCATTTTTGGAAGGTATTCCAATGAGGTTTAGGTACCAAAGTTAAGCTGAGTATCGCATTTCATCCTCAAACGAATGGTCAAGCTGAAAGGACCATTCAAACATTGGAGGATATGTTAAGAGCAAGTCTCTTGGAATTTAAAGGTAATTTGGATGATTACTTACCTCTTATTGAGTTTGCATATAATAACAGTTACCATTCTAGCATCGAGATGGCTTTGTTTGAAGCTCTTTATGGTAGGCGATATAGATCACTGGTTGGCTGGTTTGAGGTAGGTAAAATGGCATTATTACGCCTGAATTTGGTCTTGGAGGCTATGGAAAAAATGAGGATAATAAGAGACAGATTGAGAAAGGTTCAAAGCTGACAAAAGTCATATTCGGATATGAGGAGGAGACATCTTGAATTTGATGTGGGAGATTAGGTGTATCTCAAAGTTCCATCTATGAAAAGTGTTGTTCGTTTTTTGGCAAAAAGGGCAAGTTGAGCCCAAGATTTGTGGATCCTTACAAAATTTTAAGAAGGGTTGGAAAGGTAACTTATGAGCTTGAGTTGCCTAATGTGATGGAGTTGGTTCACCTTGTTTTTCATGTATCTATGTTAAGGAAGTGCATTGGTGACTCAAGTTCTATAGTTCCATAGGATGTTGTGAAGGTTGGAGAAAATTTAACTTATGAAGAAGTACCGATAAAAATTTTGGATCGACAAGTCAAGATGTTGAGAAATAAGGATATGGCATTCATCAAGGTGCTTTGGAGAACCAATATGTTGAGAGTACTACATGGGAAGCGGAAGCAGACATGATGCAGAAATATCCCCATGTTTTCCTAACTAATCAAGCCTAAGGTTTAGGTAATTATGTTCCTCGAGTCCGAATTTCTCATTTTATTTGTCACTGTTATAATTATTAATCATGCATAATTATTTTGATGTTATTTTATGATAATTGTATAAGTTTTGCATGAAAATAAGGTATGCATGAAAATAAGCTCTATTTTGCATTTTGACATGTTAAGCTCTTAGTCACTATTTCAGTTCATATTCGTTCGAACTACTATTGTCTCATTCGAGGATGAATGGTCCAATGGGGGAGATATTGTAATGTACCAGCTGTTTTTAAACCTATACTTGCATGAAAAGTAATGTTCAAGTGAATTCCTATTGAGTTAAGTAAAACATGATATGAAGGTCATCTTAGTGATTAGCTTGGTTTAGTTATGTGATTGTTGAGGTGGTTTTGGAAGGGTGGTTGGTTTATCCTTGGTATAATTTAGGGCAATGTTATGTGAAGTTAAGACTAAAGATGAAGTTTGGTTTGCGTTTGGAATTATTCGAAATCAAGGTATATGTGAAGGTTGCGTAATTGACTTGTTTGGGAGTAATTTTTTTGTCATTGTTGCATGGATTGCATGGGCAGCCTTTGGCATGCCCTTAGCACGACTACCATACCATGCCATATCACCATGGGAAAGGATAATTCTGTCATCCCTAGGTCCCATGCCCACTCCCTTGTGTTTGGCATCTTTCTTCTTTTCAAAGAGTGAGTCAAAAAGCCCCTTTGCACCATATGATTTCATGCCCTTTCCCCAATACGTTTTTTATCACTTTTTAGTGATTAAATGAACCTTATAATCCCCCATAATTAGTATAAATACCCCCTACTTAGTCTTTATATCACTCTTCAAAGAAACCAAATCCCCTAATCTATGTTGCTCTCCCAAAACTCTCTCAATAGCTAAATATTCTTCAAGATCTCC
>JAABOM020130676.1:0-21133 GCA_011800125.2 Solanum clarkiae
ACCACCACCATCTAACCACACCCCTGTCAGAAGGCTTGTGGGTATTTCTGTGAGTCAGTTAGTTCATTTTCAATTTCTCCTTCGGATAATCTCTACTCTTACCCGAAGCAATCTTCTAATTCGAGTGACGATATACCAAGAATTTTGAAAATTATGTCCATGCAAGTGCTCAATTATGAACATGAAGAGCTCCACATTTATTATTAAGAGGTTGCAAGCCTCGTTTTCACAATTCAACTTATTTGTCACTCCTCCTGATCCAGAGGTCATCTTCAAATAAGGAATTACCTCTTCAACCGATAGAGTCGAACTACAGGAAGCCTGATTCCTGAATCCAAGGATATGTAGGCGGGCTCAATTTTGAAAACTCAACTGCATTCCAACATCATTCCTAAAAATCTCAATCCCGAGCATCCTAATCTCTCCATAATTCGATATTGGGATAGCTTTTGATCTCTTTTAAGTTCGTGCGTAAAATCAAGCATCTTTGAACTACAAGTGGCCTGAATTCTCATGCAACCTGAGATATATAGGAAACTCAAAATCAGGGCTCGGCCATAATTCCTTAAAGTCAGCATTGTCGGCTAAAAATTGAGTTAGTCAAGTTTCTTTGTCCACGATCTCTTTCATCGATCGCATCCAAAGAAAGGGACAGCTGTTGACACCCAATTTTTACCCTCCACAGTATCAAATTAATCATCGAGCTTTATTTTTAAATAATTTTAAATAATTATTTTCATTAACAAAAATTATTTTTTAAGCGGGCGCGTGCACCTCACGCGCCCCCAATTCATCACCTTCCCCATTCCCTCTTCTTCTTCTTCTTCTTCTTCTTCATTCTCTCTTTCCCAAAACCAGAAAACCCATCCCCTTTTCCCCAGACCCCTATGCCTCCTCCCGCGTCTTCTTCTTCCTTCCCATTCCCCAAACTCTTTTCCCTTTCCCCAAAACTCTTTTTCCCTTCCCCGCGAGTTTTTTTCCCCTTCCCCGCAAAACCCTTCTCGTCTCCTTCATCTTTAATCCCCTTTCCCAGACCGATCCCAGGTTCCCAACAATCCCTTTCCCAATTCCCTTCTTCTTATTCAGTCTTCTTCTTCAAAAATCAAAAAATCCCCAATGTTCCCCGACCATCCCCAATGGTCATCTACCATTGAATTCGATTCCCCATCTTCAAACCCCAAATCTACCTAAATAATTCCTTCTTATTCTTCGTTTTGAGGTAAGTGACATTCATCGAAGAAATTCCCTAGAAAAAAGCTTGCGGTGGTCGATCGAAAATCCCCTCAGAAAAACCCTAAGCAAACTTAATCAATCTCTACAGCCGTCAATAGTAAAAAAAAATCCTAGCAAAGCGGCGGATTGAATTACAAAACCCTAGCGAAAACTCAACTGATTTTCACAGCCGTCGACAATCCAAACCCCAAGCCGGAATTAGTAGACGGAACCTCGAAAAACCTAGCAATAGGGGCAGCGGATGAAAACAAGGAAGAGAATCAATTCTTGCGACAGCCATCGAAATCCCAGGGAAAAACCAGAAAAAACTTCAATCCTCAATCATCTTGCATGAATTTTGTCAAATAGAGTATTGTTCATCAATTTAGAAACCAGAACATTTTTGGAGTCAATTCTATTCGAAATTTGATTCGTAGTAGTCTAAGGAAGTTCGTAGTCCCAGTCGCTGCCCCTAAAAAGGTAATGTCTTTCGAAGTTTTTAGTTTTCTATAGATGATATGCGTAACGATTCTAGTTACTAGTTGTGTAAATTGCGATATTCGAGTTAATATGTCTTAAGATGAATGTGTCCGGCTAGGTATATTATTGTCATTGTTTGTACACTGAAAATTTGCTGAGATGATAGAGTTTAAATCTGGCTGAGATTACTGAGAACAGAGTTGTTATTTCTATTGTGAAACCACTGTGGAAATGTTGTTCTGGAAAATTCTATTACTCTGAAAAAAGTATTGAAGCTTTGGTTGTTGACTGTTGGTTAACTGACTCTTAGTTTTGCGAAACTCAATACTATCAGTTGAGAATTTTTGATCGTTGTAATTATTGCATAATTGTTACCCTGATTCAACCTGAAGTTGCTTTGACGCTATTGCAAGTGATGTTTATTTCATTGATCACTGAGGCCAGATATCAAGTTAGGAGTGTCTACTATTTGCCTTCTTCTTATTATTAGTCCTGTAAAGAACTGATTTTCTGGTTCATTCATGTCATTTTGTTTCAAGAGTCACCATCTATTTATTAGAAGCTACTGTTTCATCTCTAAGATATAATGAGTAATGCCTGTCTTGCTGTAATCTGTATAAGAGTGCTCTGTTTGAAGTCTGGTTCATAATTAACATTTCTAAGGGTAAAAATGGTTTAAGCTGCAAAGAAATAGCTGGTTTGTTCATATGTTATTATGCATAGTAGTATGCTATCTGGTTTAGTAAGTAAAAAATTTGTCGATCATGGAATTTATTTGAACTAAGCTGATAGATTTTATTCCATTGTCTAGACATGTTCTGCAACTGTTAAATCTCAAAGCTCTTGGACACAACTTCCTATCTCTAATCTCTTGTTCATGCTGTGATAGTCAATCTTATTGCATACTATGATATGAAAACTGCCACATGTTGTTTAGATACATGCTGCAATCTTCAATACTATCTCTGTCACTGTGATATTAAAGTTTTGTCTCTGTTGCCGTGAAGTTAATTTTCTTGTTCACTGTGTCATGAAGTGAAATTCTCTGTCATCTATCTCTATCTCTGTTACTGTTAAAATGTTGTGTCGACCTATTTCAAGCCTTATTGTTTTAAGTAGAATACAAGTTATGTCCCAAATTTAGTTTAGCTGTATTGCCTTGAACAGGAGAAGTACGTCATATTTCGTATTATCTAGTCTAATACTTGCTATTATTAAGTTCTTTGTCTGAATGGGATCCATCTAGTTTTATTGAAAGAGTTAATCTTACTTTCCTTAAGATGAGCATATACTTGTGTCTGAGAGCATGCTTGCGTCTCTTCTAAATATTAGATGACTTTGCAGTTGAAATAATGTCGCATTTAATCCCTTTGTTTACATACTGATTCATTTCTTTTTGTCTTGTATGAAACCTCGTTCGGGGGTCCGTTGGGACTCCTCCAATCTCCTTTGCATTTTGTTGGGCTACGGAAGCCCAACATCCTTTTGCGTCGGCTTAGGAGCAGCAGTTGAAGGAAATTTTAATGGGCTTGGCAGGCCCAACCTTAGAACTAGGACAGGATGAAGAAAGATCGAGCCTGTCAAAGCCCAATTTATCTTTATCATTATTTGTTGTGTTATTATTGCTAACATTTTATTCTATTGGTTTCAATCTAGTTAAATTCACTGGCATGTCAAACCAGTTATGTTATTTTTCAATTTTATCCCGAAAAGAGTTTTGCAATAAAAATAATAAAATAATAAAAAATATATTTAAAAAAATGATTTTATCATTCTAGTCCAATTTTTACACTTGGTAAAACTTTCAAGTTCAATCAATCTTTTTCAAGTCAAGGTTAGTCAAATCTCTTAATCGTCGGATAACCGCATTTAGCGGCCATTTCGAGTGCGTATAACCTTCTCGAAGTGGAAATGTGAACCCGAACCTATTCTCTGGATTTTAAAAAAATTTCTGTTAGGTCTTCTAAAATATTTAATGGTTTCCTAATTATCCATAAAATTAGGTGGCGACTCTGTTTTCTTTCAAAATTTCAAAATTGGTTTTCTCTTAAATAAATTGAATTTTAAACTGATTTTTAATTTTCTTTTCAATAAAGCTATTTTTTCGGCATAACAGGCCATAGGGCTTCTGAACTTCAGAATACTACATATAGTTGATTATAAATCTATAGAAGAAGCGATCATAGAAGAGGAACAACAAGGAGAAGGAATCATCATTTGTTTCCCATATCGGAAGAGCTAAAGCTTTGAAGTCTTCCTAATCTGATGCATTTCTTTCTGACGGAACATGCTCTTAGATTTCCATCACTCAGGGAAGTGGAGATTAAAAATTGCCCCGAAATGAAGACATTTGTCCAAGAGGGAATATCCGTGAGTACACCGAGTCTCGAAAGTGATGAGTCAATAAAGCCATGTTCAATTCTAAGGTTAGTATTATATTATTTTTTTTAAAATTTGTTATTTAAAAAATTCAATAGGGCTATATTTGATCCTTATCACACATGAATTTTTCTTGACTTTTTTTTATTCAACAATTAATTAAGTTTTAATATCTTACTTATAGATCCGTTTGCTTATTATTATTTGAGTTTATTATTCATGTTTCACTTTTTTAGTGTGAAAATAAAGAGATATGGATAAAGAAAAAAATAACAAATTTAATACTTTTTTTTTTTTGCAACTATATTGTAATTTATTTTTTGAAAAAGTATCAAGATGCCTTTAAAGTAAGTGAAATGAACAAAAAATTTCTTCTGTCAGTATTTTGATCAAAAAACGCCCTTGCCATTGATTGTTGGTTCAGAAATGCCCCTATTATTACTAAATGGGTCAAAAATGCCCATTTTGAATAAATATATTTTTTTCTTTTTTAAAAAATCTTATTTGTAATAAAAATATTACTTTTAAAATAACTCTATTCTTTTTAAAAATAATATTTAAGAATCACTTTAACTAGTAAAAATGTTAGAAAAATATTTTTCCTTCTTAATCTCATTTTATTAATTAAATTAGAATAATTTCATGACCCCTTTAACGGATAATATATGTCATATATATAAGATCTTAGTAAATTCATCGTTAATTTTATTTAAATAATGATAAAAAATTATAATCAAATAAGAAATATTTTTAATTTAATTTTTTTTAAACTTGAAGTAGGATAAATATTTGCTATAAAAAAATATTATTAGAAAAAGAATATGTCAAGAAGAAAATAAATCATATATTTAAATATGGGAAAATGGGCAACCATATTGCTCATCTTTGCATGATTTAGAGTAAAAATTATTACTCGTTAATAAGATGGTGCATATATACTCCTACCATTTAATAAATGGTGCATATTTATCATTTTTTCTATAACATATCTATATTTACTTTAAAAAATATATAATAATACTGAATTTTTTTAATTTAAAAAATGTAAGTGATTTTAAAAATTATGTCACCTTTTTTGCACCTCTAGACTCGGGCCAAATTAAAAAAAAAATATGTACAAATATTTATATATATATTTCGGTTCTTAAAACTATATAAGTATGTGTAAGCACTTTTTGCTTCTGGACTTATGACCTAGTGGTATCTTGCTTGGTGTTTACTGGCTTACTAGGTGTAAGTGTATATTTGATATAAATGAACGTTTGCAGGTTTTTTGTCCCAACCTGGAAGAGCTATACATCAAAGGGGCTAACTGCATGAGTATTCTATGCTTTCACCAACTTCCAACTGCCCGCTTCACCAAACTTGGAGAATTGAATGTATCTGAATGTGAGAAATTGAGAGACTTGATGTCTCCATCAGTGGCCAGAAGTCTTCAGAATCTCCGAAAACTAGAGATAAATGGCTGAGAATCAATGGAAGAAGTGATCATAGAAAAGGAACAACAATGAGAAGGAATCATGACCTTATTTACCCGGTTGGAAGAGCTAAAACTTGTAAGGCTACCTAAGCTGAGGCATTTCTTTCTGACAGAGTATGCTCTTAAATTTCCAGCACTCAGGGAAGTAGAGATTAAAGATTGCCCTGAAATGAAGACATTTGTCCAAGAGGGAATATGTGTGAGCACACCAAGTCTTCAAAGTGTGAGGTATGATGAGAATGAGGTGAAAGTATATGATCTCAATAAATGGATACACCAGAGGTTCACTTCTAAGGTTTGTCTTGTATAACTAATTAACTCTGATGCTCTCTTTCAGTCTTATTAGTAATATTCAGATACTAATTTATGTTTGTCAGTGGAAGCAACTTCCTTATACATTTAGAAATCTCAAGCATCACTGTTCTCTGCTTTCCAGGAACAACAAGCAAGTCATAGCACTGCCCATGGCGACAAATCTGAAGCTAGTAATGGCAGTGAATCTGAAGCTAATGATAGTGATGACTTAAAAGAGTGAACCATGATTTTGGGATGATGGCAGCGAAGCCGTACCTAGTAATGTCTATGAATCCAAAGCTAGCTAGGAAGGTAATAAATATTCAACGAAATAGTCCAAGTTAGCTCGAACATCACCTCATACCTACACCATTGTTTGTTGATTTTTGAAAGAAGTGATGCTACTGTAGCTTATTACTTTTTATCAGGCCCCAAGCAGATCTATATTTGGTATCCATGAGTTTATGTGAACCCAATAATTTTTTCCAAGAGACTTTGTATTTGTACCAGAATCTTTAATTAGACACTCATTGACGTGGGAGGACGTTAAGAATCTCACACTAGTTGAGGAACGTTTGGATTGAATTTAATTCCAGGAAAATTTTTTAACATGGTACAAAATAATAATTTCAAGTCCAAGACAAACTAGGAACCTTGTGAAAGATTTATAATCTGGCTTTTGGTTCCTCATTAAAATACTCATATTGGAAGTTCAAAAGTTTCTACTTTTTGATCAATATAATATGCGAGTCTTTCAATACACACGAAACTAAGTTGCCAAACTATTACTATTCTGAAGGTAAGGGAAAGCTAAGCATGTCAATGTAATCAAAACATTTGTTACGCAAACTGCAAATATAAGCATGAATTGATTTAGTGTTTTTGGTTTGAAGATGTAGAATATAGAAGCAAAATGTTCATTCCTCCATGCGATTTTCCTCTGACTGCGTTTGTGAAGCCTTGACCTTGGTAGGCAGTGTAAGTGATGCCCTTTTGTCGAGCACAGAAGGATCTTTGATCATGTGAATGCTCTGCTCGAGCTCCTTCGTTGCTTCTCTCTGCTCCTTGGCTTTCTTTCCTTTCATCCTGTATGATTTGCCAACTAATGTTATTAGCAATAAAAGGGACATGATAAATTTCAAGTAACTGAAATTTGTGAAGCAGAGTCTATGGAACTTCTTTGTAATACGTTTCACCGCCCTGTCGGCTCTGATTTTATCAATTTTCTTGATGGCCTTCAAAGTGCTCTAAGTTACATACCTGTCATATCTGATAGATATATTTATATAGCTAGAAGGATAATTTTCTTTTGTATCATATTTACATATTATAAATACTCTTCTAATTGTTTAATGTATTCTATTCACATAGGTATTGTTTCATGGTATCAGAAACCTAGGTGCTCTCTAACTCTTTTTCCCCTAGGTTTTATCATGGCTTCATCTGCATCCACTGATACTCAAACTTCTTCTTTCTCTTCCATGGCTACCATCATTGTTGCACCTATTCTAAATTCCACTCTTTCTGTTTATAACATCAAAAACTTGATTCCGACCACCCTTGATTATACAAACTACATATTTTGGAGAGAGTTATTTCTTCCCATGTTTAAAGGACATGTTGTCTATGGCTTCATCAATGGAAGTCATCCATGTCCAGCACCTACTGTTACCACAGAGAGTGGTACTTCGACTGTTAATCCCACTTTTCAACAATGGGTCCAACTTGACTCCATTGTTCTGTCATGGATACAAGCCACAATTTCTCAAGAGATTCTTCAGGATATTATTCGTCCTAACCACACTCTTACTGCTCATGAGGCGTGGCTGCAAATCAAATGCCTTTTTCGTGATCATGCTAGTTCCCGAACTCTCCAACTTAAGGTTTAATTTCAAAACCTCAAGAAAGTTTCCTTTTCTATTTCTGATTATGTGCACTGCATCAAATCCATTGAGGATGCCTTGAATTCAAGTGGTAATCCTATCTCCAATTCCGATTTTGTTCTCCAAGTTCTCTCTGACCTACCTACCGAATATCTCCCTGTTAGCACTTCAATCTCTACTAGAGTTCTGCTCCCTACTTTTCTTGAAACTAGATCTCTTTTATTTCTTCATGAAACTCAACTAATGGTCTTTCCTCTGCCACATCAGATTCTTCTACTGCTTTACTCGCTAAACAAAATTCGTCTCCTCCCGGACGTGGACGTGGAAGAAATTCCAATGGTAGTCGATCTGCCAATGGTGGTCATAGTAAAGGCCGCAACAACAACTATAACAACAACAATGGCTACCAGAGAAATCATTCCATTGCTCCTTCCCAATTTTCTCCATGCCCACCCGCTCCTTCGATTCTAGGTCCTGCTCTGCACATTAGTCCTTCTCCTTTCTATCCTAGTTATCCAGCAGCGCCTTCTCCTTTTCAATGTCAATTATGTTTTCAACCTAATCATACTGCAAGAAATTGTCCATCTCTTGGCTCTAAACCACTGTATTCTGATCTTCGATCTTCCTCCTCTGTACACTTATATAATCCGGCGAGTAACACTCCTTGGTATGTTGACACTGGAGCCTCCTCACACATGACACCCAATCCTTCACTGTAAGGACCCAGAATTTTCAAGCTTATATATGTCATTTAAGGCTATCATGGGACCCTACAACAAGCCAAGTTCAAAAGGATTTTCGTTGACCAAATTTGACACAAGTACCGGTAGAAGGGTCGATTTTAAACAAGTATAACTCTTAGCACATTTAGAACTGGATGGACTACGACATGTCAAATGAAATTCCTTTGAGTTATATTCACAATACACTTGGTTTTACCTCATTCCAATGTCATATGAAGGAGTTATGACCTTTTTCGTGAGACCCTCCCATGTAGTGAAGCCCCACAGGCACCTATACGGGTAGTGGTGTCTTGTACTGATCGTGTGAGGTGTATTGAGTTTAAAAAGGTCATTTTTGTCCTAAGGAATGGGTCATGACCAGTGGCACCGACCGTGTGGCTTGCCATTGGCCGTGTGGCTGGTCGTGGGGTGCGTACAAGAGAGGGCTAGTGGGCGTTTGGGGGAGTTTTCTTGCTAAGTATTGTGCCACGCCCCTCACCACTACCCGTGGCATGGTGCATGATCCGTGGTCCTTGGTGTGGAGACTAGGCAACATTTTCCAGCACCAAGTATGGTGCCACGAGTCTCCACATGGGTCGTGAGGCTCCACACAAACCATGGAGGCCTCCGTGGTCGCGACGAGATGTCTTTTTCCAATCGATTTCCAACTTCAATTTTTAGACCAAGTACCTTGTCTGGGCACTCCATAGACCCGTGGAGTGCCACACGACCCATGGGACCTTCCATGGGGCACCACTTTGATAAATTTTCCATCCGTTCACTAATGGCATTTTCGTAAATACTAATTATTCTAATGACCCTTTTTGACTTCCTAAGCTATCTTAACCTTCCAAAAGACCTAAACAATGTTCCAAAGGATAAAACTCACTACTCTAATCTCAATCATACTCCCAAATCCTCTCAAAAGCCTCCATCAAGCTCCAACTCAATTTCAAGGAAACCCAAGAACAAGTTTGGATTCCAAGACCCACTTCCAAGCTTCCATTCTTCCCAAACTCAATTTCAAGGAATTTAAGGGCTAAGGTATGTGGGTTGATCCTTGAATTTCTTTCAATCAAGGAGAACTAAATTTATTTTTAAGCAATCTCATAGATTTCTAGTTACTTTAAATTGGGGTTTTGAAGATTATGAATCCTAAAATTCTAATTATGCATGGATGGTTTCTATTTGATGATTTTAATGTGATTTAAACTATTACATGAGGATTTGTTTAGGGGGGGGTTTATGGAATTTCAAGTATGAATGCCCCCTTTAAGACTTCTAAATGCGTGTGTGATTACAATATGAATTTAAATGTGGATTTAATTATGTTTTCAATTGAATTTTATATTATATTATTGATTTTTAATTGAATCTTAATTATTCATGCCATTCTCTCATTGTCCATAACATATACATTCATGTACATGGATCATTTTGAGAAATTATTTTATGGGATAATCCCAATTATGTTCTACGATATGATTTTGATAAATGTTGTTTATGGCAATATTGTGATCACATATATGTATTTGATTTTAGCTCTTTGAGCATTTTGGATGCTTGTACCATTTTGTATATGAATGGGTTATTCTTACGTATGAGTATAAAGACTATGAAATTATATTTTGGCCTTTAAGCCTAAGAATGCATTGAGATGGTTTTGGAAATGATTGAAAGTATGTATGTATGTATGTATATAATATATATATGTGTGTGTGTGTGTGTGTGTGTGTGTGTGTGTGTGTGTGTGTGTACGTATACTTATTCTCGTGGGATGACGACTTAGCACCGATGGATTGGGGGTGTCAGGGCTATCTCCAAGGACCCTTTCCCTTTCCTTGAACTATGTACCTAGCATAGGTTTCCAATCCAAAGAGGGAGTTGTCCCGTAAGGAGAAGAAATCATTTGAATTGTGATTTGTGAAAATCCTATCTGAAGAGGGAGTTTTCCCGTAATGAAGGTTACTTCATATGAAGAGGAAGTAGTCCCATAAGGTGAAGTATGGTCTACCCTTGGCAAGTAGATCACCTCTTTACCAATGAGGGGATTTCATTGGGATTCCAAGTAATAGCCCGCTTGGTCTTACTTATGTCGGTTGAGGTCATATCTCCAATATATATATACATGAGTGAATCATTTGCATTTCATGCATCATGACTTTCATAGCATCTTGTTATATTACATTCTTTAATAGTCAACTCTTTCGATATTATGTGCATTGTCATTTGACATTGATATGCAGGTTTTGTTAAGTTACATACATTGCACCCCACATACTTAATACATTCAAATGTACTAATGCATACTCTATGCCTACATGATATTACCATGTAGGAATCGGAGCCCTTATTGATTCTCCTCGTGGCTAGACGGATTGTTCAAGTTAGCTTTTGGTGAGTCCTCATGTCCTCGGACAATATCTATCTTCTTTCATGCTTATGTTTAGACTACATCTTGTATGTTTTGGAATACTTATGACTGTGAGGGTGAGCCCGATTGTTTGTCGTGGCCCCCGCTAAATTCTATGTCTAGAGGTGTTGTTGGACAAGTTATATATTATGCTTGAGCTTTGACTCATTTATATTATTCAAGTGTTTAACTCTTTACCTTAGACTCAATTCTCCTTGTTTATGCTTATATCTTATTGTCATTTTAATTGCTTCCGCTACCAAGGATGTGTAATAATATTCTATGAAGCTTGTTTAGAGTTCCTTCGGGTCCGCCATTCGCCAGTCACGTCTAGGACCTAAGTTTGGGACGTGACAAAGATGGTATCAAAGCACTAGGTTGTTATATCCTCGGAGTCTAATACACTGCGTCGATTAGAGTCTTATTCATTGTTGTGTTGTGCGCCACTACTATGAATAGGAGACTATGAGGCGTTCTAGGAAATGTTTCACCTTTTCATGATCTATGTCGTGCGATAGAGTTAGGTCCCGTAGGGCTTATTGCTAATCCCTAACTGTTACATTTCAGGATATATCTCAAGCTACTCAAGATGGCGATATGTCAAATGTGGAGGTTCGTAATGCTTTATGGGTAATGGCCAAAGCAGTGACAACATTGGAAACTCAACTCAATTTACAAGTGGGCGCTCCCGAGACTTCTAGTGGTGAGAGGAGAGATAATGAGGCCAAGAGGACCCATGTTTGAGGGTAAGTTCTAAGGTTCCAAGGGGAGAGATAGGGGTGTTGTGGTGCCTTATGCTAGGTGCCTAAAATATGGTAGATGTCATGATGGCTCATGCTTGAAGAAAACCAATGCTTGTTATGGTTGTAAAGGGGAGGGTCACAAGATAATAGATTATCCTCATAGGCGTAAAAAGGGTAAAAGAGGTGATGAGGGGGTGGAAGGGCCTAGATGCCGAAAGTGTGGGAAGGGCCATGACAACCTATGTTTGGAGAAGTCTAATGCTTGCTTGGGTTGTGGCGGATTTGGGCACATAGTTAGTAGTTGTTCTCTTGCTCAACCAGAAGGACGTGATTGTGGGATGACTAATCCTAAGTGTCGAGGGTGTGGAAAGAACCATGGTGGTCCATGCTTGAGGAGGACCAATGCTTGTTATGGATGTAGAATAGTGGGTCACAAGCTAGTTGATTGTCCATATATTCTAAGGAAGTGTAAGGGTGGTCGACCTTTGGATCGAGGTGGTTATGTTGATCAAGTGGCTCAAGGAGGGGATGAGGTGCCCGATGATATTACGAGTAAGTTGAAGTTTCCTTGGCTTTAATGTGCATGCATTGTTAGGCCTGGTGTGCCACTACTTCTTCTCTATTCTTTTGGTTTTTAGTGGGGCTTCTTGTGTGTACAAGTTGTGGTGTGGACCTTTGGTGTCTGTCCTTTTAGTTGAGTATATGGTTGCTAGGAGGTTCATAGGTGTTCATACGGGTTTGTATTGCGTTAGGTCTTGTTTTGTGATCTTGGTTAGACGTAGCTTGTTGGGTTGAGGGTCTTGGGGTAGTTTGGGCTACTTGCATGACATGTTTCTAATGAGTGTAGAACCCGTAAGAATTTAATATGATGGGTAGGTATGGTCGATTGATTTAGTCAACTACAATGGTTTAGTCACTTCTCTAAAGTTGATTTGAGGTTTGGGTTTCGTTCCCAAGTGTGGATGAGGGTGGGAGATATCCCTAAGTGTCCTTTCATACTAGGAATGAGCATTTTGAATATTGGTAGTGTTGTTTGGTGGGCTTATGCACCGGTTGTGTTTATGGGTTTCATGAATAGGGTCTTAAAACCCTACCTTGGCATGTTTGTGGTGTCCTTTAGCAATGGAGTATTAAATTATTTAGAGCTTGTGAATCACTTGGAGATAGTGTTACAAGTCTTGGGAGATGAGAGGTTGTTTGCTAAATATGATAAGTGTGAGTTAAGGATAACAAGAAGGTGGTTAATTAGAACTCCTTAAGGATTGTGATATAAGTGTGCGGCATTTCCCCGTTGAGGCTAATGTTATGGTTGATGCTCTAAGTAGGGTTTTTAGGGGTAGCCTAGCACATGTGGATAATGGCAATAACGAGAAAACTAGTGGGATCCATCGTTGGTTAGAGTGGAAGTTAGGTTGAGGAAAGTTGAGAATAGTAGTATAGTGTTCTTGGTGGTTCCAACTCTTCTTTGATTGAGGAGGTCTAGTTTAAGAAAGGCCTTGATTCCACCTTATTAGAGTTGGAAGTTTTGGGTGAAAGGATGGTAGAGTGGAGGTTGTCTCCCAAGGGGGAGATGGTGGTTAGGGTACCAAGTGGACTAAGTGTCTTTAAGGTTGACAATTGAGTTTGGGGTTGTGAGTTCTTATAGAATGTAGACGGAGGTTGGTAAGATTGCATAAGCATGGGAACTTCATATGAGCAGGGAAGTGATTCGTCCAGTTCTTCGTGCTTCTAGGTTGAGGGGATGTGTTGGTGACTCTAGTGCTATAGAACTCTTTAAGGTTGTGGGTGTTGTGGAGGATAAGTTGACTTAGAAGAAGGTCCCAATGGAGGTATTGGATGGAAAGGATGATTGATAAGGTGTAGCATTCGTCAAGACTTGCATATGCATTGAAATGATTTACATTATGTTTGAAATGAATTGAATACATTTTTGGCATGAGTTTTACTACTTTATGATCTTCAACTAGTAAACTATGCATTGATCACATTGTTGGAGGTTCGTGTTCTATGTCAAGTCTTTCAAGCTTTAATCTTCCACATTCGAGGACGAATGTTCCCAAGGGGGAGATGATGTAAGGACCCATAATTTCCAAGCTTATATATGTCGTTTAAGGCTGTCATGGTCCCCTACGACAAGCCAAGTTCAAAAGGATTTTCGTTGGCTAAGTTCGACACAAGTACCGATAGAAGGGTCGACTTTAAACAAGCATAACTCTTAGCAGATTTGGATCTGGGTGGCCCATGACATGTCAAATGAAATTCCTTTGAGTTAGCTTCTTAACGCACTTGGTTTCATCTCATTCTAACGTCAGATGAAGGAGTTATGATCATTTTCATGAGACCCTCTTGTGTAGTGAAGCCCCACGGGCACCTATACAGGCAGTGGTGTCTTGTATGGACCGTGTAAGGTGTCTTGAGTTGGAAAAGGCTATTATTGGCATAAGGCATAAGTCATGACTAGTGGCACGGGCCGTGTGTCTTTCCACTGGCCGTGTGGATGGTCATGGGATGAGTACAGGAGAGGAATAGTGGGCGTTTGAGGGAGTTTTCTTGCTAAGTGTTGTGCCATGCCCCTCACCACGACTTGTGGCATGGTGCACGACCCGTGGTCCTTGGTGTGGAGCCTGGGAAACATTTTACAGCACCAAGTATGGTGCCACGAGCCTCCACACGGGCCGTGAGGCTCCACACGAACCGTGGAGGCCTTCGTGGTCGCGACGAGATGTCTTTTTCCAATCGATTTTCAACTTCAATTTTTAGACCAAGTACCTTGTCATGAGCACTCCACATGACCCATGGAGTGCCACAAGACCCGTAGGACCTTCCATGGGGCACCACTTTGCCAAATTTTTCATCCATTCACTAATGACATTTTCGTAAATGCTAATTATTTTAATGACCCTTTTTGACTTCCTAAGCTATCTTAACCTTCCTAAAAGACCTAAACAATGTTCAAAGGATAAAATTCACTACTCTCATCTCAATCACACTTTCTAATCCTCTCAAAATCCTCCATCAAGCTCCAATTCAATTTCAAGGAAACCCAAGAACAAGTTTGGATTCCAAGACCCACTTCCAAGCTTCCATTCTTCTCAAACTCAATTTCAAGGAACTTAAGGTCTAAGGTATGTGGGTTGATCCTTTACTTCCTTTCAATAAGGTGACCCAAAATTATGTTTAAGCAATCTCATGGATTTCTAGTTACTTTAAATCGGGATTTTGAAGATTATGAATCCTAAAATTCTAATTTATGCATGGGTAGTATCTATTTGGTGATTTTAATGTGATTTAAACTATCACATTAGGATTTTCTTTGGGGTTTATGGAATTTCAAGTATGAATGTCCCCTTTAAGACTTCTAAATGCATGGGTGATTACAATATGAATTTAAATGTGAATTTAATTATGTTTTCGATTGAATTTCATATTGTATTATTGATTTTTAACTGAATCCTAATTACTCATGCCATTCTCGCATCATCCATAGCATATGCATTCATGTACATGGATCATTTTGAGAAATTATGTTATGGGTTAATCCCAATTATGTTCTATTTTATGAGTTTTGATAAATGTTGATTATGGCAATATTGTGATCACATATATGTCTTTGATTTAGCTCTTTGAGCATTTTGGATGCTTGCACCATTTTGTATATGAATGGGTTATTCTTATGTATGAGTATAAAGACTATGAAATTATGTTTTGGCCTTTAAGCCTAAGAATGCATTGAGATAGTTTCGGAAATAATTTACGTCGTTTGAAAGTATGTGTGTATATATATATGTATACGTATATTTATTCTTATAGGATGATGACTTAGCACCGATGGATTGGGGGTGTTAGGGCTATCTCCAAGGGCCCTCTCCCTTTCCATGAACTATGTGCCTAGCATAGGTTTCCGATCCGAAGAGGGAGTTGTCCCATAAGTAGAAGGAATCATTTAAATTGTGATTTGTGAAAATCCTATCCGAAGAGGGAGTTGTCTCGTAAGTAAGGTTACTTCATACGAAGAGAGAGTTGTCCCGTAAGGTGAAGTGTGGTCTACCCTTGGCAATTAGATCACGTCTTTACCGATGAGGGAATTTCATCGGGATTCCAAGTAATAGCCTGCTTGGTCTTACTTATGTCGGTTGAGATCATATCCCTAATATATATGTAAACGAGTGCATCATTTACATTTCATGCATTATGACTTTCATAGCATCTCGTTATATTACATTTTTTAATAGTCAACTATTTCGATATTATGTGCCTTGTCATTTAACGTTAATATGCAGGTTTTGGTAAGTTACATACATTGCACCCCGCATACTTAGTACATTCAAACGTACTAACGCATACTCTATGCCTACATGATGTTACCATGTAGGAATCGGAGCCCTTATTGGTTCTGCTCGTGGCTAGACAGATTATTCAAGTTAACTTTTGGTGAGTCCTCATGTACGGGGACAATATCTATCTTCTTTCATGCTTATGTTCAGACTACATTTTGTATATTTTAGAATACTTGTAACTATGAGGGTGAGCCCAGTTCTTTGTCGTGCCCTAGCTAAGTTCTATGTCTAGAGGTGTTGTTGGACAAGTTATGTATTACACTTGAGCTTTGACTCATTTATGTTATTCAAGTGTTCAACTCTTTACCTTAAACCCGATTCTCCTTGTTTATGCTTATCTCTTTTTGTCATTTTAATTGCTTCCGCGAGCAAGGATGCGTAGTGATATGCTATAAGGGTTGTTTGGGGTTCCTTCGAGTCCCCCATTTTCCGGTCACGTCTAGGCCCTAGGTTCGGGGCATGACATTCACATCTCTCTTCTGTTCAGCCCAACAATGGCACTGATCGTGTTATGGTAGGTAATGGTAATCAACTCTCTATCTCCTATACTGGTAATAACACTTTCTCTCTAAAAAATGTTTTAGTTGTTCCAACTGTTTCTTATAATTTATTAAATGTTCATAAATTCTCTTCTGATTATCAATGTTCAGTTTACTTTGATGCTTTTCATTTTTCAATTAAGGACTTCAAGACGAAGGGAATTCTTCTCAGGTGCAATAGTTCAAGTCCTCTTTATTTATTCTCTCTGTCAACTCTTACCGCTACTGCTCATCATGCTTTTTTTGCTTCTCATGCTTCTCCAACTCTCTGGCATCGTTGGCTAGGCCACCCTAGTATAGGTGTTTTTTCTAGTCTGGTTAAAAATAATAATTTGCAATGTTAGTTTTCAAAGCGATCAGATTTTCTTTATAATACTTGTCAACTTGGCAAGCATATAAAACTACCATTTAAGGAATTAAATCTTCTTCTATGTCTTCATTTGACTTGATTCACACTGACATTTGGACCTCCCCAATTCCCTCTTTTACTGGTTTTCGTTATTATATCTTATTTCATAATAATTTTACTAAATTTATATGGGTATTTCCAATTCGACGCAAATCAGAGGCATTTTAAATGTTCAAAAACTTTTACGCTTCTGTTTTAACTCAATTTTCAATTAAAATTAAATCAATACAGTGTGACGGAGCTGCCAAATATGTAAACTTGCTTCGTTTCGTGAGTTTTTAAATACAAATGGTGTTTGTCTTTGCATTTCAAGTCCCCATACTCACCAGCAAAATGGTAAAGCTGAATGAATGCATCTCACTATACTAAATATGCTACGGTCTTTACTTTTTCAATCTTTTCTTCCGTCTCAATTTTGGGTTGAAGCATTGCATACTACAGTTCATCTCTTAAATATTTTACCTTCTTCTAAACTCAATTTTAAAACTCCTTATGAACTTCTTTTTGGCAAACAGCCCTTGTATCATCATCTACGTGTCTTTGGTTGTTCTTTGTTTTCCTAATCTTAATGATTATGCACCACATAAGTTGAGTCCTTGATCTACGCATTGTATTTTTCTTGGTTATCCTTCAAATTATAAAGGTTTTAGGAGCTTTGATCCTTTAAAAAATGAAGTTTTTATTTCCCATCATGTTATTTTTCAAGAGGACTCCTTTCCATATCCCTCATTAATCTCTAAGACCGTACATATCCAAACACTTCATTCTCATCGTTTAAAACTCCATCCTCATTAATTTTTCCCTCTCTCACATTTCCTAATATTTCTCCTCCTTTATCTCCAAATAGAGTTTTCAATTCACATACTTCTCCTAATCTGGAAAACTTTCCCTTGCCTACACATTCCTCATCTTTATCACCAATTCCAATATGTCCAACTGGTACTTCTCCTAATGTAACAACACTGCTGCCAGCTTTTAGTCCTTCTCCATCTAGGACCCAATCTTCTCCATCTCCAGTAACTATTTTTCCTAGTTTACATGGACTCTGTCCACAGGCAATTCCATCTGTATCAGTACATGAACAAATTGTTCCTTCTCTTAATTCGAAAGTACATCCCATGATTACCCGAGCTCAATCTGGAAAGCTCAAACCAAAGATTCTTCCGTTTTTATTTTCTCACACATCTCTTATTTTCTCTAAATCTTCTCTTCCTTCTGAATCCACTTCATTTTCTGAAGCCAATAAAAATCGAAACTCGAAAAGAGCAATGGCAGATGAATATAACTCCCTCATTGCTAACAACACCTGGGACTTAATGTTGCCTCCTACTAATATAAATGTTATTGGTTGTCGATGGGTTTATAAAGTTAAACAAAGATCAGATGGCTCACTTGATCGCTATAAAGCTCGTTTAGTTGCTCAAGGTTATAATCAAAAAATATGGATTAGACTATGATCAAATGTTTAGCTCAAGGTTATAATCAAAAAATATGGATTAGACTATGATCAAATGTTTAGTCCTGTGGTGAAACCAGTCACCATTCGAACTATTTTTACTTTAGCAGCGACTAAAGGTTGGGCAATTCATCAATTAGATGTTAAGAATGCCTTTTTACAGGGCACTCTTAACGAACTAATATATATGAAACAACCTACTGGTTTTGTTCATCTGCAATTTCCACATCATGTTTGCTGATTGAACAAAGTCCTTTATGGCTTAAAACAAGCTCCAAGAGCATAGTTTCATCGGTCTACCTCCTTTCTTGTCAAACATGGTTTTAAAAATAGTTTTTATGATAATTCTCTTTTCATTTACAAATCTGCTTCTGAGATCATCATTCTTCTGCTATATGTGGATGACATCCTCATCACTTCGTCTTCGAGTTCTTTACTTCAGTGAACAATCAAGACTTTTATATGTGAATTCTCCATGAGAGATCTCGGTCTAGTTAATTATTTTCTTGGGGTCTCTGTCTCCACTTGTAAGGGTGGTTATTTTCTTAACCAATCCTAATACATTCAGGACCTTCTTAACCTTGCAAGTCTTTTCTCTTCTAAACCAGTTAATACTCCTCTTTCTCCTAAATCTCTCATTGCTTCTGATACATCTTTTCCATTCTCTGATCCTTCATTATATCGTAGTCTTGTCGGTGAACTTCAATACTTAACTTTTACTCATCTCGACATTGCCTACGCTGTCAGTCAGGTTGCCCAGTTCATGCATTCTCCCATGGGCATTCATTTTACTGCAGTGAAACATATTATGCGTTACTTGCGTGGTTCCATTAATCAAGGTTTGTTCATTCCAGGTGGCTCCATTAGTTCATTGACATGTTATACTGATGCGGATTGGGCAGGTTGCCCTACCACGATCAGGTCTACTTCATCTTATCGTATCTTTCTTGGTAATAATCTTATTTCTTGGTCTTCTAAGAAGCAACATGTTGTGTCGCGCTCGAGTGCTGAGGCAGAATATCGTTCTGTTGCCCATGCTATCGCTGAAATATCTTGGTTGCTCTCTCTTCTTGGTGATCTTCATATTCAGCCATCCTCTCCTTCAACAATCTACTGTGATAACGTCAGTAGTATATACTTTGCTCATATCCTATTCAACATGCTCGCACCAAATACATTGAAATTGATATTCACTTTGTTCGTGAGAAGGTGCGTCTGGTGCTCTACAGGTTCGCTATGTGCCAAGTGCGGATCAACTTGCAGATTTGCTGACTAAGCCTTTTACCTATCCTCGATTTTCCTTCTTGCATGACAAGCTCAGCATTTGTCAAGACCCAGCATCGCTTGAGGGGAAATGATAGATATATTTATATAGCTAGAAGGATAATTTAGTCTTTTGTATCATATTTACATATTATAAATACTCTTATAATTGTTTAATGTATTATATTCACATAGTTATTATTCTTTCAATATCTCTCTATGTTGAAGAATGATAAAAGTCCCACATTGGTGGTTAATAGGATGGGTGGACTCCTTATAAGGCTTGAGCAATCCTAGCTAGTTTTTGGGGTGTGAGTTAGGCTCAAGACCTAATTTTACACTCCCACCTTTTACGCTTACTGTCGAATTCAACTGTTGAGTCCTTCAAATGAAAATTAGCAGGTATCCAAAGTAAAATAAGGCAAAGAAAAAGAAGGCGCAGTAGATAAAACTAAATCCAACAAAAAGCATATTAATTGTATTGACACAATATTGTGTAGCTGAGTCATGTCCTTCCCATGCAGCCCTTTAGTCCATTTAACTTTAGGATGATTCCTCTTCATCTTAAAGTTCATGTGACACTTAGACCTACTAAATTGAAAGATCTGCACAGAGAGAAAACACAAAAAGCTTTTTCTTTACTTGATGAACAGCCAGAACAATTCATTTCCTTGTGAAGATTCAACCTCCCACCCCATTCTTTTCATGATAACCGCACGAAACTTAAAATAAAAGAAGAGGCAGAGAAAAATAAATGAGGAAAAGAAGACCTCAAACTACACCTTATCTGAATTGTGTCTCGATAATACGGTGTGCCATCAAAAAGGCTACCAGAAAGATGATAAATCAACGACTTATCCACTCAAGGCTCAATTGCACTTGAGCATTAGGTGAATGAGTTAATTTACCCCTGTTTAAATTTATGGTTGTTTAAACTATTATTGGCCTAATTAGCTTTAGGAGTCAGTTCTATCATTTCCTTCAATGTATGAGTTCTTTTATACTGGAAGTTGTTAGCTTTTGTGTGTTTGAAGATGCATAAGCACAGCAGATACTAAACCACCACAAAACAACATAGTGAAAGATATAAATAACAATTTTTTAAATTTGTTGTTTAAAAAATCCAATACGGCTATATTTGATCCTTCTCCCAACGTGAATTTTGTTTGACTTTTTTATTCAACAATTAATTTAAGTTTTAATATCTTCCTTATAGATCCATTTGTTTATTACTATTTGAGTTTATTATTCTTATTTCATTTTTTTAGTGTGAAAATAAATAGATATAGATAAAAAAAAAAAGTAAAAAATTTCGTACTTCTTTTCTGAACTATATTGTCGTTTAGTTTTGAAAAAGTGTCAAAATGTTTTTAAAGTACGTGGAACGAACAAAAATTTTCTCTATCAATATTTTGATCAAAAAATATCCTTGTCGTTGATAGTTTGGTTCAGAAATGTCTCTATTGTTACTAAATGGGTACAAAATGCTCATTTTGAATAAATATATTTTTTTTCTTTTTTAA